>WURT03671189.1:0-37080 GCA_009936505.3 Holothuria glaberrima | reverse complement strand
GTGTTTGGATTTATTTTATTCTTAATATCGGCTTTGAAATGCTTGCGAGCGCCATTCTCGGGGCCACCATGCTATACAGCGTACGTATATACGTCGTACGAGTGCATGTTTAGTACACAGTATGAACGCACGCATAGAACAGAACGTACATAACGTAACGTATGTGCTTCAGCCCTATAGAGAATATTAACGTTGCTACTAGCTCTGTGTGCAGTGCAAATGTGTATGATACATGCAAATGCGAGATTTCGTGGCTAGGGACCGGGTGTTGCCATGGATTATACCACCTTGAGTTATGTTACCAACTGTTACTTTTTTGTCCTCTTCGGCTGTTGAAGTCTTTAAAGAACACTTTTCCTCAAAATTTAGTCACATCGTTCTTATATATCGCGATTTATTAATATTTTCATTGAATTAATTTTGTTAAATAGTACTTTGTTAATTGCACAAGAACATTGGTTTGAATGGTTTCTTCGGGGTTTTCATTTCAATAAAATGTGGTTATCTGCAAACACAAAAATTTCTTTCTGTCTTTTTTCATCAAAATCTCGTTGTGTATGAATGAACAGGGTTAATCAACGCTGGACCGTGCATTAAATAGAGGATAATGCACTCCGGGGGTTAATGCTATCAGTAGATGCACTCGGGCTGCGCCCTCATGCATCGCTTGCATTAACCCCCGATTGTGCATCATCCTCTACTTAATGCACGGTCCAGCGTTGATCTAACCCTTTATTTCCAATCGAATCAAATTAATCTAATCAAATCAAATCAAATCAAATCAAATCAGATCAATTCAAATCATATCACATCAAATTACATGACATCAAATCTTATGACAGTAAATAAAATGAACCATGGTTCGAGAGTAATGAGATGTTACGTAGTGATTGTGCTCTATATGAATGATCATTCAATAAAATCAAGACAACGTAGTTCTAGAATGTGGTATTAAACCATTTCTCACCGTAACGTTCTTTGCGCACTGTGTAAGACACATTTTTTCTGATCAGACAGTTACTTAAATGCTGAAAATAGTGCCCAGCCACTTTATAAATTTGAGCATCGAAATCAGAGTTGATGAGGATAGACTAGTTAACATTTCGTTTTTGTTATTCTAATCTTGAAGAATGTCTACTAAGTTTCGATATAGGTACAATGCTTCCTCCATAGTGTTTGGCATACGACGATCAGTTATGTTTCTCAATATCTCACTAAGAGCAACAAGAAGTTCCCGGCTACAACCATTAAGGGGGTTATCTGAACATTATTCTCTTTGAACTTCGGTAAGATCATCTTCTGAGGCAAGTAGTGGCATTTTCCAATCATGTGAGCTGAACATTTCGGGTGTGTAGTACATCAGGTCTGGCTTTCCGCTTGGAACGTTGGGTCCAGTTTTGTGTCGAATCCTATGTTGGCTCCATTCTTGCACAACTTTATCAAAATCCCTTTGTATGAGATCAGTAAAACAAAACCTGAGGCAGTCAACGTCAATGGCATTGCTGTCGTCAAAGGTGCCTTCATCCTGCAACGCTCTGAAGAGGTTAATCCAGAAGTTTGTACAAGAACGCGTTAGTTGACCCCACCATGCCTCTATTCTTTGATTTGCAGTAGAGCGTCCGTACAGAAAAGATTTATATCGTCTAAATGAATCTTGACGACGTCATCTTAAGGAAATTTGTAAATTTCGGACATGACAGTTTTCTGTACACCTGTCTGCATGAACTATTTTGGGAACACCACCCAGGCGTCTTACGTAGCTCAGAAAGAAGTTCGCGATGAACCGAGGGTTGTTGTTGCGCTTGGCCCAGCGTGCAACCAAAGGAGTTTCCTTGAAAAACCGTCGATTGCCGAATGCATTGCAATTTCAAATGGCTTTAACTTGTCGTAACCGTCAATATGCACGAAACAGTTTGGTCCTGGGCATGTATAAACCCCCGCGTACTATTCGTCTATCCCTGCGTAGTTCAACTCCAACGGGATCCATTACGTCGAGGAGTAGGCGCGTTATTTCTTGGGTAACATTCAGGTTATACGAAGTTCGAAGACGTCGCCACATTGCTCGATAACCCAAGGACTGCCCATTTCCTCTGATTTCGTTTGCGATTGCTCTAACCACTTCGGGGGGAATCCAACGGTAAATCTCTCCGCCTAAGCCTATTGTTACGTATTATTCGACGGAGCTGCCGTAAACTCAGAAAAATGCCGTGTCTCCAAGCAAGCAAATAAATAATATCTGTTCCTGTGTACCCATGGTTCAAGTTAGGCATGATCAATGCATTTCTTAGTTGTGGAATAAAACCAACGAATTCCGCAGCTGTATATTCCCGGGGAGAGGCTGTCACTTGTTGAATAAGCCTGCAAGCACATTTTGAAAAGCAAAGTAATTCTGACGTGATCATTATTTACTTAGAACTAGTTTCAAAAAAAGTAATAATTAATGTCAAAATGTGGGGATATAAACAGAACGTTTGTGTTGCAGTTTTTATAAGTTAGACCTTGTAGAAAAAGCAGCTTTTGTCCATCTGGACCCTAATGGTTTCAATCGCCCAAGCCCATGCAGTGAAGACAGACGGGAGGTAAAGCACCGGAGTCTCTTGATGTCTCCATAACTTGATACGCTTCAAACAGGTTTCCAAGGAATTTACACATACACAGAAATGGACTGGGGGAAATTCTTGCTGAATTACAACCACTATGTTTCAACACACTGTGAACATGCGGCGGAACCTTTCCATCGATATCACAGTTTTGTGAAAGCCTAAAATTACCTATTCAAAAAGTGTTCCTCTTGAGGCAATCAACATGAACAAATCTTGCCACCCCCCCCCCCATCCCACAACAGCCTAGCATAAAGTTCCCCAAACATTCTCTCCAATGGTTTTTCTCTGTAAGCCTTCTTCCCATACAGTCACCGTACTTATTCGCTATAGGCAGTCTTACTTATTTGCAGGAGATATAAACTAACGAAAATGTAACAGAACTTACCACAAAACTGTACATGATGTCGGTCTCAGACAAACGCAACAGTGAACTTCGAGGAATCATAAATATCAGGATATTGTCTTCATTAATTAACCATGAAACATTAGAGTGGCCTCAGTCTGTGACAGCTTATTAAAATGAACAATGATTCTAGCCCGAGGAGCCTGTGCATAACATTGAAGATCAAAGCCATATGATCATTTAATCATTTTGCAGAAAATTGTTCAATTGGCAAGATGTGATAAGTTGTCATTTTAACAATTTGCACAAAATTGTTTAATTGCTCACTTACAAAGAAATGAACAAGTTAACATTCGACAGAAAATTGTTTAATTGCTCACTTACAAAAGAAGTGAACAAGTCGACATTTTGCAGAAAATTGTTGAAATGACCAGATGTGATAAGCTGTCATTTGAACATTTCGCAGAAAATTGTTTAATTGCCCACTTAGAAAAGAAGTGAACAAGTCGACATTTTGCAGAAAATTGTTGAAATGACCGGATGTGATAAGCTGTCATTTGAACATTTTGCAGAAAATTGTTTAACTGCTCACTTAGGAAAGAAGTGAACAAGTCGATATTCTGCAGAAAATTGTTGAAATGACAGGACGTGATAAGTTGTCATTTGAACATTTGGCAGAAAATTGTTCAATTGCTCACTTAGAAAAGAAGTGAACAAGTCGACATTTTGCAGAAAACTGTTGAATTGACAGGATGTGATATGTTGTCATTTGAAAATTTTGCAGAAAATTGTTTAATTGCCCACTTAGAAAAGAAGTGAACAAGTCGACATTTTGCAGAAAATTGTTGAATTGTTCGAATGAAACAACTGAACAATTGATCATTTTTCTGTTTTTTTACGTGATATTATCTTGTTATGTAGACATTTTTCTGAAAATTGTCAACTCTATGTGGCAAAGATATTCTTATCTTGAGGGCACTTTAAGCTTCCGTACCTTTCGAAGCAAAGGACTAAAATATCAAACTTGTTTAATTTTTTCTGACACGAGTGCCACTTTTCTCACCGTGTGCGCCTGATCTGAGCATTTGGCTCACGTCTTTTAACCATTGCGCAAGCGTATTCCTGAATGAGTACGCCTAACTTTAGTTCTATTCTTGGAATGCTTGGAATATTCTGAAAGGGGATCTTTCAACTAATCGCTTGACGGACCCTCTACATAGCAAAGTTTTTATCAGTAAAAAAAAAGGAACACGAGCACAAAATTGGTGAATAGCCTCTGGTCCTAAGCACAAGCCAGTGTACCAGGAGCCACTCTTTTTTAAAGTGGCAGGCGACTTTTTTTAAAAGTGGCCCCCTGGTGAGTTATCTCTTATTTCAAACCCTGCATATTTTTCAATCTGTTTCAACGTACGCATTGAGAGCAAAAGGCTCGATACTTGACATGGATTCCCGCATAATCAAAATTTATTTTCCTTGAATGAATGCTAACACTTCCTATTTTTCTTCAAGTTTCCTAAAGTTCTAATTCAAAACCTAACAATCCAATTATGGCACTACAGCAAGCCAGAGACACCTAGTTCTATATCCTAAAATTGCAGGTACAAGTTTCCGTAAATTTACGCCTTTACGACGAAATGGAACGTTATACTTAACAGTATAAGAGGATGTGCTATTTGCTAGCTTTTCTTCAAAATGATCGTTACTTCATTTTCTACCACCTCTAGCCATCCTATATTGAGAATCCTGCATTTAAATTGGTTAAACACTGACCTGTCATTCCATATCACATGGTCAGTGAACGTAAAAAATCTGAAAATGAAGTTTTTCACACATTTTCCGTGGGGGAATAGGATTCGCCTCGTCCGTTATCTCAAGAACACCCGACATGGCAAGGAGAGTTCAGTACTTGTGCCGCGTAATTTTCAGTTGTTACCGCTATTTTGCAGTAGTAATGGTGGGGTTTTTAACCTACAACATGCATGTTAATTTGTGTAAGTGTGAAAGTGTACTCCTACATTTATTTATGATTCAAGCAATGACGGCGTCTGTGAGTGCCCCCATGAGCTGAGCATGCACAAAAGTTCGACAAACTCGATTTCGTACTCGACGCGTACGTGCGTACGTACGTGTTCGACTCAAGGAAGGGTACAATACTAGCTCCACTGATTTGCCCACAGTATCGAAAAGATATTTTCGTAGAGATATATACTGCGAGTATGCATTACTCACCGCATCATCTTACAATGTGGTGAGTACTTTCTACGTTAATACTGGCGGGTGCACAAGAGCGGTGATATAATTGGATGAATTTTCGGGACCAATCACATAAATGATCAATTGAATGAATTTGTTTTATTCAGCTATCGGCGTCGATTAGTTTGCACCGAGTTTTGTGCAGTGGCGTCGCCAAGGCGGGTGGGGCAGGGAGAACGAGATTTTGGGTATGAACAAAATTATGCACAAAAATATGGGCAATCATATGTAACTTGATACACTATGAACAAGAGGACCCACTATCACTTTATCATTCAAACATACGACTTAAATTGCACAAAATGTTCTCAAAACTGAAATTTTGCGGCGCGCTTTGCGCGCATCTATTTGTTAACCTGTATGAAGGACAGACTTATTGGGAGATGTAATCCACAGCTATTGTTTCGACCTTTATTTTCAAAAGCTATGAGACTTCTGGGGCCTTGAGTCCTCTCCCTTCAAAACAATTCCCACATCGATTTCCTTTAGCCAGATCTTATGTTCAAAAATTGTAAAAAAATGAGATTTTCGTTGCCTTTTTCTACGCGTATCAAATGAAGCTCGGTGCAAACATTCAGATGATCCGCTGTCCCCATATACCCCCAGTCATTAAATTGTAAGTACAAGTTAGGCTAACACAATGATCAAATTGTGATTTATATTTTTGTGGCCTACTACTGGCATACACAGGGGAGGCCATTGGGCCATGCCCCCTCACTGACTGATGCCGACTTTTTTTAGTTCCTAAAATTAAATACGTACATTTTTTAACACGAAATTTACTTTAAAAGGTAGCATATGTGGCACCATATTGCATGTAAGGACACCTAATTTTTCAAAAATTTTCGAAGGAGAGGGGACACCCCTCCCCTTACACCCCTCCCTAAAGCCCGGGCGATAATACAACATACTACTGTACATGATGTCTCTCCTCCCCCGAAAGAGGTTAAATCCTGGGTACACCGCTGATGTGGCCTGCTTAGGTACGCTGCAATATTGACATATATTGCAAATAGTCAAATGCTTCTTTCTAATAGTCACCTTTTAGCAATACCCCAGAGGCTCGGCATGGGCCCTAGACTCCCAATTAAGTGTTGTCCCTGGATCCCATCAGAGGCCTAACGTCTACAGGGGGCGCTGCACGTCACTAAGATGTCTAAAGTGACGCCCAGTCCGTCATCTTGGTGTTCCCTCTAGCGGACAGCTTACCCCCCGTGCCCCCCACTTTGAAAAGTCAGGCGACGCCACTGGTTTTGTGTGGCGTTGAGCAGAAGAAAATGGGGTACATTTAATTTTTTCATTGAAAAAAATAGAAAAGGGGAATTCTCCCCTTGCATTTTTTTCGGGGGGGGGGTTCTTGAGAACACTGTAGGAACCGCGCAATCCCGCACCTAAATACGAACACTGCTACGTGGTCTACAACCAGGCAGTCTTGGATAAAACTGTTGGAACACTGCTCCCTGTTATTGTTGGTGGGACATTTGGTCGGCCGGTTAACATTACCCCAACCCCTCTCTCGTCCAGTGTCGAGTTCCCAAGATAATGAAAGATGCGGGGTGAATTCAAACTACCATCTCCATCATTATACTGGGAGCTCGGGCCGATGTTCCACTTGAACTTGTTTTGTCCAGGATTGTTGTCCACACTAACGTTTGTTGGGTGAATGATTTCACAAGGCATACCGCACAAGTCCCCAACTTCACACAGCTAAATGCTTATTTCTTTACAATCTACAGTTGTACTTCTAAAAGAGCTGGATATACCTGTGGCGTTTCTCGTGGCAGGGTTTGCCTGTAATTTTTGATTGACGTGGACTTTTACTCGATGCGAATCACCAAGGCGGTTGCAATTCTCCCTTGATGATATATGACGTAGGATATTTTATACTCATGATAATACGTACGTTGTAGTAGGCCTGCAATTTGCTTAAAGTTGTGTTACTGTTCTCAGCGAACTAACCGTGTGGGGGAGGGGGCTCGGGAGGAAGAGGTGGGGCTGGAATATGTTTGCCGATTAAGAGAACGGCTTGCGCTCAGCTAAAATGATATTTTCTGGGGGTTTTCTTTTTCTTCTCTGAGAGACAACCAACCCCGATGCCGTCGGGGGTTGGTGAGAAGGAATTTGAAAAAAACCTAGGTACTATAACATGCCATCGCGGGTCATATATTGCCAGTGGCGTAGCCAGACTTTTCAATCTGGGGGTCAGTGGGTATGACTGGTTGGGCAGACTTAGGTGATACTATATAGCTGATACTATTGGACTTTCTAAGCGGGGCGCCACCATCGGTTGCCTGCATCAATAAGCCTGTAGGCACAGGTATTTGGCGTGTGTTAAAATATATTTTTCTCGGTCTGTAATTTCATTTGGGGGGGGGCATGTGGGGCGGCTTGAGTTTCAACTGGGGGGCTCCCGCCTCTTGCCCCCCCCCACTGGCTACGACACTGTATATTGCACAAAATTATAATATACTAGAGGAACTTAGTTTCGAGCTGATTTAATGTTTTTCCTAGAATCTAGACTGAAATTGCAAAGCGCGCGAAATTTTTTGTGTGTTAAGCCTACACTAAAAAGAATCTGACTGTACTTATTTATAAACCTTTTTATAGGCTAGGTCAATTGTCTTGGCAGGTGGGCCCTCTTGGCAGGTGGGCCCTATTGAATATAACTTGCATTGTACTTTCCTCCTCGAGTCACTAGCCGTACCGCACGACTTACACAAGAGAACATTAACTAGATTTGGCGAAATGAGATGAAATTCCCGACATTTACATAAATCCATGTATTCTACTCATTAATTTACTCGAAAAGGTTTGTACTATATTTAGCTATAAGTAACTGAACTAAGGAGTGTCAGTGAGCAAGTGTACCGAAAAGTTTGGGTTTTCTTGCAGAAATGATCCACTTAAAAGACCATGGATGGCGACAGAACTGGGGCCGGGCCATGACATGTGACCGCAAGTTCCGACAACCCCTATGTCGAGGAGGTGGTGAGAAGGCGATATGAAAGAGCCTTACTATTCCAAGCCATTGCAGGGCATAATTTGCATAATATCACCTAATACTTAAAGAGCCGAGTTGCGTTCTGGTTGTGCTCTTTTGAATCTGAATTTTGAAATTTCAAAGGGCGAAAATTTTTGGCAGGCTAACACAAAAAAAAAACATGCAATCAGTAAGAACAAAAGGGTAAGAAGGAAAACTGTAGGGGTTGTAGACCGTATCGGGGATAACATACATTGTATCGAAACCACCTGGACTACCCGACGGAATAGCCAAACTGCTCCGTGAGTCGCTTACCAACTGACCGAACTGCATGAAACACACACACACACACACACACACACACACACACACAAGAGAACAGCAACTAGGCTTTGCGATATGGGATGAAATTTACCGTACGACGTCTACAAAAACTGTGTACTCTGCCTACATGTTACTTAGTAAGTTGGACAGGACTTGTACTATCTAGCTATGTGGAATGGAACTTTTGAAGAAACTGGAGTGACTCTTCAGCGCGCGTAGAGCGCCGAAAATTTTTAGTTCATATTAGAGAAATTGTGCTTTTGCGAGCAAAAAAAAAAAAAAAAGAACAGGTAATCCATCGGGGCGACTAGTCGTCGTCGGGGACTGCATACTTTATCGTAGCGACTAAGACTCCCTTACGGAACTGAAAAAATTCTCCGTCGGGAGATTCCTACCTCTGCCCCTCTTGCGCCACCCCTGAAGAATACCAATATTGGCGAGTTTGTGTTTACAGCGGAAGACCTTCGCCAACCGTCTAGTAGAACGTTCATGTCTCGGGCTGTATTCCTATATTTTAGAACCAGGGTTTCTTCCACGTAACTTCGGGAATTGGAAGTAATACCATTGCACTTTTACCACTGCGGTCCTAAATCTTACTATTTGTTTGTTTCATTTCTAGTGCTGCGATGTAAAAAAAAAAAAAACAAACTAGAAATGACGGTAAAGCAAAGGCATGTCCAGTGTACCAATTGTCACAGCCGTAGGACGATGTTTTCGGCTGGAGGAAGGGGGCTAAACGTCTCAGACCATCATTCTATTGAAAACTTGGGATAAATCTTGCGAGGTTGACAAAAATAGGGTTGTAAACCCTGAAAACGGGTTGGTGGGGCAGGGGAAGCATACCTTAGCCCTCTGCCCTAATATTTTAAACTACCAACCACAAACCCCAATTCCAAGTTTGATGCCAATCGTGTCAACCACCCTGCCAAGCCGTTTGTTTTCCATCATTTCTGAATAAATTTGAGATACAAAAACATCACCTCCAATGCAGCCGAATCAGGCCGTTGTCGATAACACAATAAACTCAGCTACATATGTAGTAAAGGGGTAGAGTTTGGGCACTCTGAATAAAACGAACACTTGTCACGTTTTTCTTTTTTTTTTTTTTTGTTTTTTTTTGGCCGTTTCCCAACCTTTATTTTTTCTTCTTCATCAACAGGAACGGGAGGAACTGAACTATGCGTAGAAAGGATTCAGCAACTAACAGACTCTGAAGATTGAACTCATCATATTTTGCCTTTGTTCAGCTGTAGTGATATTGCTAAAAGTTGCACAAAGTTTTCATTACATGGGCTATACGGAGATGTTGGTGTGTAATTTGAGACAAGAATATTGGTTTCATGCAATAAAAGGGGCATTTTTGAAAACCAAAAACTCCGTTTTCTATTATTCTACAATTTAAATTAATACAAAACTGCTCCACATTGTTTTCCTGCACCCAGCGTCGTTCCGAAGTCAAAATGTGATGTCGGAAAGAAATTCAAAGAATGGTCTATTCAGAAGTTAGAAAAGTTAGTCTGGACGTAGTCAGGTAGTGAAGACAAGAATCCGACCGTTCAAAATGTCCATCCGACATCATACTGACGTAGCAAAAGGATTATAACATTTCAAGACGTTCATCTCACATCTTATTAAAGTCACAGATTAGATGTTCCTAACTACATGTTGACACGTCAGTCCGAACTCGGCCCGACCTTCAAAGATTGAGCTACCTTAATCCGACAGATTGGACCAAACCCAACGTCAGTCCGACTGCAAAATGCTTAGCCTAATAAGACGTCTTCATCGACGTCGACTCAACGTTATGCCAATTTTCAAGAGGAAAAGTTGGAGACGTAGATTCTACTTAATTTCAGATCTAAGCCAACGTCGGAGAGACGTCGAAATGTTATGTTGGAAAGACGTCCAATTAACTTCCTTTTGAAAGCCAGTTTAAGAGTTGGAAAAGCGTTGAACCGACGCCTTACGGACGTCATCGCCGACGTCGAATCGACCCAACCCAAACCCGACGTCTATCCGACGTCGAAATATTACCTAATATTTACGAAAGACGTCTAATTAGATTCGTTTTTTTGTGGTCAATTAAACAGTTGGAAAGGCGTCGGAACGACGCCTTATCGATATCAATGCCGACGTCGAATCGACATCCCGCCACTTTGCAAACGGAATCGTGCGAGACGTCGGTTCGACTTTTCGGCCAAGCCAAATCCGACGTCGATCCGACTTCAAAATGTTTACTGGGAAGATAGATCCCATCCTGATACCACATGGTTGGCCCCATGTAAAAATCTCAGATATATTTCTAGTGAGTCCTACGAAAATTCTACCAATTTCCTCTAAAGCTTTGCGCACTTGTGCCTAAGAAAAGTCCTACCCTATTCCATATGAATTCCTTATATCGGATGACTGTTTCATCCATCTCCAAAAACCGTCAGTGTAGGCAGGATGAAGCTGTGCCAATGTGTCTTTGATGGGACTCATGAAAGTGTAATTACTAGCTATCTACAAACGTGCCTATTCGAAGTCTGAAATCCCCTTCTGAAACTCTTGGTCTGCTACTATAATACTAAGAAGACGACTCGTTCAAGGAAAAGATATATACATGCATGGTACGGTGAAACATTGGTAATGAAAAAGACTCACCGAAAGTGATAACTTTGTATTTAGCCATGCCATCTGTGATTCCGTCACCATAAATACAGCCGTAAAAACCTTCGTGTGGCACGTCGATGTGGCGTAGAACCAAAGACCCATTTTCCTCGAGCTCAATGTGGTCCTCGTATTTAGTTACGGCACGATCCTCGATAAATGTGGCAAACACAAGGGTTTGATAGTTATTATTAGGTGTCAGACTTCTTTTCCAGGCCAGAAATGAAATTTCATTAGCAGTACAGTCGAGCTCTAAAGTTGAGTCACGTTGTGCGTACTTAACAACGAGTGGTACAGATGATAGATTTCTGTAACCATTCTGAACTAGAACGAATGATTCGTTTCTCTGCAGTACACCTGGTACAAATTCTGCTTCGCACACTAGGAGGCTAAGTATTGGTGAGTGCGTAAAATCCTCCGATGTTACAACACGGGATGTGAATGTAATATTGCTGTTCATTAAATTCACTTCATAAGAAATATTCCGTTCCCCATAACCTGTAAGTGTCAACCACTTAAGAGAAACTGCTGGTCTCGCCCCATGAACAGTGCAGCCTACTTCGGAGGAGCCATCCAATTGTAAAAAACATATCGAGTCAACGTTTTCACACTTGTCTATAACTGGCCCTTCAAAGAGAGATTTCACTGCGAATAACAAGAAGAAGAGAAGTTTGGTTTTTTATCTTTACCAAAACAAGGTGATGCTTCTTCATATTTGTTTTATATAAGAAACGATGACCACCAGGGCCGCCGACGGGGGGGGGGGGCAGGGGGACAAATGTACCGGGCCCGGGGCAATTTGGGGGGCCCGGAAATTTAAGCCACTGAAAAAATTGTATTTACTATACACGGACGGGGGGATAGGTGAAATAAAAAATCACAAATTCAATATGATATAGATGAAATAAAAAATCACATTCAATATAAGTTCATACATTTGTGAATAGGCAAACTCTAAGGATCTAACTTTTTATGCCAGCTGTTCCTAACCCAGGACTTCATTCCTAGGGAGGAACTTGGCTATCTCAGGGGAAGAATGGGATTCCAAAATGAGGTTTAAGAATGACCAACAATTTAGACTGAATACTTTTCAGAAATTATTATTTTTTCAAGCGCGGCATCAACTGCACAGATGCAGCCTGTGAGACTGCGAAATGGTATTTTTGGAATAAAGAGAAATATTTTCAGCAATAACTCCCTCACAAGGCTGTAGACACCAACCAATGCTACAGTACTGCGCATGGATCTGCTCCCATCCCCGTCCCCTGAGAATTTCCTGTGTATGTTCAAGAGTAGTTATTTTGAGGGGTATTGGAGGGAACAATGGCGTTGTGATATAGGTATATTACAAAGGGGAGCAAGTAACATATGAACCGGAAGCTCAAACGGTGGAATTCCGCCAAAAAGGTTGGGAACCACAGAAACAATGAGCAAAGCATGGACGCTTACGACTCTTGCAATGGATCCTTTTGCGCCAACCAATCTTGATTTCCACTGGCGTTACCACTTGTCCAGCGACAGGACACTCAAGGAGGTAGGTACCGTGGGCTAGTCTACGACGGGGGCCAGGCACTGGCATAGTCAAGGAGAGGAATTGGGGGTCATAGCTCCTCATTTGCCACAAGGACAAAACCATTTACACTGAATATGAGCGTTTTACACAGAATACAACACATTTCATTGAAGCTGTTCAATCACAAATATTGCTCAATTTCACTTCGTATATGCATGCAGCATGAGAAGTGGATACCTTACAAGCGCGGGTTGCTCAAAGATTGTTGGGATTGGGTTTTTAAGCCCAGGCAGTCAGGCCTGATCGCACCCATGTCAGAGGAGCCCTGTTGATTGTGGTGCTCCAATGAGTTACTGGGTTAGTGGAGATTAGCAGTGTGGATAAAGTGGCTTTCTAAACAGCATAGCAGACTGCCAGAAGGGTGGAACAGTACAGTGAAGATTCGAACTCACAACCATAGTCCGAACCTTCAACCACTAAGCCATTCACCCTCCAATAATTCTGATCCGCACCCTAATCCCCTACTCTACCAAATTATGCAATTAATATGACAAAAGGTAATCATAATTCTTGTATTCAAAAAAGTATGTTACGAGTCAGTGCACATGAAGCTTTTCCGAAAGCTAAGTAGGCTATGTGTTAGCGCCAGTCACCGACACCACATTTATCATGTGCGATCCATCCTCCAATTACAACTTTCCATCACTAGGTTATTGCCTTCCAGGCTACATCGTGCTTCTGGGTCGGGGCCCGGTACCTAGAATAATTTGGAATCCCCCAATCAATTTGTGGGGTGGCTGAAGTACCCTCTAGCTCCTCGCACCCCCACACAAACACTCTCCAAGGTAGGAAAACCTTCTTTTAAAAATCATAAATATGTGACATGCTGAAAACATGAAATAATCATGGATAAAATTCCTTACCTTCCCCCCCCCCATCCTGGTCACGGATACCTGCCTACGCCTATGTTTTAACTGAAAATGGGACGCTACGCGTCAACTTATCAGCTTATAGTGGCGTTCCGGAGCAATCAGTATTACGTGAATATCACACTGTTGTGGGTCACTGTTGAGGGGAGGGGCGCGCTCATGGTTTGTACCGAGGCCCGGATCGGCTGTCACCGGCCCTGATGACCACAACATAAAGGTTTGTTACAGCATATGAACTACTGCTATGCAAAATATTATTTCACGAGACAGAACTTGGTAGCTCACAGCTTTTCGCCTTACATTTGAAGTCATATTGGACCTTGACCAACATTTGACCTCGACCCTTACCAACACAAAAGATAAACACTACTATCATACTTGCCTTATCTTTCCATCCTAACATGTACCTTAATGACCTTTTCTACCATACTGATAAACAAAAAGTGGCCGAAGAACCAATTTAGCTGATTTGACCTTTGCCCTCTGATCTTTGACAGATGACGTAATCAACTATGCATAAATAGTTTATATTCAGTTACCTACCTAGGAAGTTTCAGCTTGATAGGACTTACTATTAAAGAGGTGTTCGCGACACACTCTTTGAATCACACACATACACCACACACGGTTTCACATTACTGATGTTAGGTAAAATATAATAGATCTCATCTTAATTAACATTACATTTAGGTATATGAGATAACAAGAGGGTAATCCACATAGTTGACTGTCTCATCAACAGCAGGTATTTAATTCAATGTGATAACAGTAACATATGTTATCTTGCACCAACAATGTCAGAGTCTAAATGTTTATGGAATTACATATTCTTCAGTGTCGTACAGAATTTGTTAACAAGCATACTGCGCGCGAGCACACACACACACTGGTTCCTTGCTTTAATTACTCCGAAATTCTCAAAGTGGCGCATCATATCGCATGCACTACTCGCGTTAATTCCAATTGCATTTAATCACTAATTGTTCTATCTGACCTTTCTATGCAGGTTTTGTCTTGCTCGATTTTCATTGATAGACATTGACGTACATGCTAGCGAGCTAAAGTAGCCGCGTTATATAGTCTTCAATACTGAAAGAGTTTTGAGCGCCATGTCGTTAGCGGTTCTGCATCTTCTGTATCCGTATTTTAGAGCATTAAACACACGCAAAGGCTCGAAAAAGGACAGGCTGGCTGTTCAGTAGAAGTTTTTCATTTAAAGCTATACTCAAAGTATACATTGAGCCTTACAGTATACCACATCTGACCTCACAACCACTGGGAACCACCTATTTTCAAAGCATTTTGCATTCGCTTTATCTTCGAGATATCCATGGAAAATAAATGTTTTCGGGCTAAATTTGTGGCCAAACATTGAGTATAACAAAATTCGACCTTTCACCTTTGACTAGTGATCTTTATTTCGACGTCCACAAGACACAATCATTTCTACCATTCCTTTCCCATCGAGTTTGAATGAAATTTAGTTAATCCATTCACAAGAGATTGAAACAAAATTGTTGCTTTAAATAGACATTTTACCTTTAACCATGTGACGTTTCACCTCGATTCTCCCGGTATATACATGTTTTGGTATTACTGAGTATTTCTATTCTACCTATGATGGTCCCATGTCGATTTTATAAACCGCATTATGTCGTCGCCAAAAGTGTTTTCTTCACAAAATTTGAGTTTTTACCTCTGTACTTTGACCTTTTTCTTCGGGTGTATGAGAGACACAATCTCCTACCCCGTAGATCCTTTCCATCATAACGTTTGGAGAATATAGGACAAGCCGTTAAGAAACATTTTTGACAAAAATACACGTTTGATTTTTCAACACGTGGTACTTTATCTTTTTTCCATAACTACCAAATATTTTGGTAGACCATAAAATTCCATCACACCCGAAAAGTTTCATGTCAGTGCAATATATCTTGTTGGAATTATTCCAAAAAATCAAGAAATAAGACTTTTGAACACTGTTCCCGAGTCTGTGCAACACAAGGGTTCACCCAACTGATACCAAGTTTAAATAAAATCTGTAAAGCTACCTAAGATTTCTAAAACAAAATTTGACACACACTCATTCTCAACCCCCACCACCCCACACCACACACGTTTTGACCCCTCCCCCGAACTTCCCGTCACACTTGAGTATCCCAGCATGAACAGCATGAAACGTACTTAAGTTTATTACTGTGTTCTCAAATTGACAGTGCTTCATAAATTACTGTCTCTGCAGTTTTGGTACAAAATGTCTAGTATCCATGGTCATGCTGTATATTAAACACACTTATATCGTTTAAATAACCTTTTGACCTCTTATAACTTCAAATGACTTTTGACATGCACTTAATACGGACCATCCACATGTCAATTACGTGATTTATTAACATGTCTCTGCTGAAGATAAAAAAAACAAATGTGGGCTACCTACATGTCAAGTATGAGATCACTAGGAGTTTCCCTGAAGATATAGTGTTTACAAAACTTCAATATTTTCACCTACGATGACCTCAAATGACCTTTGACATCCAATAAAAATAATGAGGATCATTTGCCTAATATGGGCCATCCACATGGTAGGTATGAGATTCCTCAAGTTTCACTGCTTGAATCTGGTGGCCTCAATTGACCCCTGACATCCCCAAAACAGCAAGGATAATGTATTTAATGTGGACCACCTACATGTCAAGTATGAGATTCCTAAAAGTTTCCCTGCATGAGATAGTGTTTACAAGGTTTCAATCTGTGACCTACCGGGGTTGGATATAAGAGATAATTCACCTGGGGCCACTTTTAAAGTGGCTCCTATAAAGGGTGGTCCCTAGTACGCGGCTTTTGCTTTGTACCAGGTGCCATTTTAAGTGATTCGGGGGCTTTTTGCCAACTTTGTTCTAGTGTTCCTTTTTTCACTCATTACAACTTTTGACAAGGTACTCTCTTGCACGTCCAAAAAGTTGGATATGCTGCCTTTTGTTGTGATAACTTCCGCATAAGCATGGAAATGTGTTTGTACTTATTACGCGCTATGATAGTGGCTTCCATAATGTGCATGTACAGTAGACAAATTTGTATGTTGGAGAAGCTGTGCCAAACACGTGTACTGAAAGTAAGCCTTCGCCACAGTTTTATCCTTTTGGCGTTCATATACTGCAGAAGTGTTGAAACTTACAAAAAGAACACATGCGATTAACTGAAGAGGTAAAGGCAGTACCTGGGTATGCAGTTATATGTTTGTACTGCCCAAGGCAAGGTGCAGAGCTGCCAACTTTGAAAAACAGTTTATTTTATTTTGCTGACCAAAAATCAGCATTTTGCAGCAGAATCCCTTTTGAAGACGAAATGCTGTAATATTCCGGCTTATCGACAACATAGTGCCTAACTATAAAATCGAACAGAATGATACATTTTAAGACACGAAAATGTTACTACACACAAGGATAAGTAAAGCAAACGCACAATACAGTTTGGTTGATAAACAGATCGAAATGCTTGAGAGGAAACAGCTTGCCCTGGCCTACATAGTTATCAATTGAAGTGTATGTTAGGCTAGCCCATATGTTACATGGAAGTGCATTTAGACGACAGTAGTTCTTTGGGAGGCACAAGCTCATCCATGATTTAGGGTCAACGACAGCTCCACGCCAAATACACTTCCATTCAGATAATTTTGATAATAACAGAATTAAAGCACTTACAGCCGTGGTTTTATCTGATATTCTAACAAAAAATATTCAATTAATGGGCCAAATTGTTGTCTGCCTAATGAGTTCAGCTGCTACAATAACTCTTATAACCAATTTCTTACATTCCTTTTACTTTCCACATAGTTTTTATTTGTATTGTATTGCCTAAACAGTTGAGTGTAGCTAGAATTAAAATTATAGTAAAGTTCTGTGCACACTCGGCTACTGAAATCTCTTTGGAAACACTGCAAAGGCAGACCGTGATGACCGAATTGATTTAGGCCATAACTGCGCACTTAGATTTGGCCTAGCCTATAATTCCAACTAGCCTAAAGTTAGGCCATACATACTGTAGTACCGTTGTTCGGCTATAGCCTGTACAGTAGCAGTGAGACTGTGCACGTCCGTGCAACTGATCGCCTCGCAAAAAGCCCTGCTTGATGCATTCTGCACTTTTATTCCATTTCTTTGCCCTATTTTTCCCATTCAGTGACAGTCGAATCTAATGCTGGGCTATTCTGGCTTTTAGGCTTTGCCGGATGTACTGTGTATATGTGATAATACTGACACTGTATTCAGAAAGTAGCTTTAATACAGTTTCTGACTGGTCGAAAAGGAATTTATTTATTACGATTGACCAGAAAAACAACAGCATACTAAGCTTTCATGGCTACACTTGCAAATATACATATCTGAAATAGTCTATAATCAGTCCTGTTATTTCTAAGATGTCAAAAGCAGACTTTCGTTGAAACACCTGTTACTGATCAAAAAAAAAAAAAAAAAACCCGTATTCCCATATTTACGACGATTTCCCGCACCAAATACGTAAAATCCGTCCCGGTTGGCAGCTCTGAAGATGAAGTGTGCACAGTGTATAGGTACCACTTACACATGCAGAATATAAAGTAAAAGAGACACATGATGAGAGCAGCATAGGCTTACGAGGCGGGGGCAGGGGGCAGACTGCCCCCCCCCCCCAATTTTATGAGGTCGAAAATTAGGGCAAAAAAATGACCAAAATTCGGGAACAAAATAGGTGAAATTTCGGAGAGATGAAGAAAAAGTGAAAAGATTGCCCATATTTATACTGAGTTACCGAATTTTTTTATCGAATTCCCGAAAAAAGTGCAAAAATTTTCTCGCGCTTCGCGCACATGAAGTTCTATTCCAGTATCGCCTCTATCAGCCTTTTGAAAAGTCTCAGTCTCTGACATGCACAGCATGTAGACTAACAATTTACTGTTCACTTACTTCGCGCAGTGTGGTTCTGATTTACCCTAAGAACTGAGTAAAAAAAGTCGCTTAAACAAGAAAGATGGAAAGATTTCCTGAAAAAGTAAAAATTCTTGGATATATATCCAACTCAAATTTAGCAATAAATGTAGCACCATTTTGTATCTAGCCCACCTTACGTGAGCAAAAATTTTCCAAAAAGGGAGGGGACCATCCCCTCCCTTTAGACCCCTCCCCTAGGACAGCGATTCACGTATGGTAAAATCCTCCCCGCCTTTGGATATGGATCCACGCCATTGACTTGGGGCACCTTTTTTAAATTCGGGAAAAAATTTTCTGCCCCCAAAATTTGAAGAGTCCTGTACGCTTATGGAGAACAGCGTCCGAAAAACACAGGGGCGGGGTGCGATTTCGTCCCCGAAAGATCCAAAAGAGCACCCGAATGGAACTGAGGAGTGCGAAATTTCAGTAGCATATTGCGCAAAATCGCTCCCGTAAATTTCCCACACCAAAAAGTATGAGACAGAATTGCCCAAATAATGCAAATAATAAATTATTTTGCCCAAATTATTGACCTTTATTCTGTTCCCTATTGTTTTTGTTCTTTCGTATCAATTTCATCTTCGCTGGAAATCATACGCGACCATCAGAAAACTTCGCCGCCGCTTTACATTTCTAATTCTTTCTCCTTCAGATCGGAATTTTACGTAAGCAAACTCGAAGCAATGCACAGCTAGCTATTATTATTTTCTTCTGGTAGCTGTATAGTCTACGCGCTCAGGTGTTTAATACAATGGCCTTCGCTTGGTAGCCGCCGTATCGCTGACCCATGCATGTGTTTCCAAACCATTAATGAAGTTTATACAGGGAGTTGCTATTTGACAAATAGCAACTCCTTATATATATATATATATATTTACGGAACTGGCTTACAACATCAACTTTTCCTCTGCCTTTTTAGAAATAAGTTTGTCTTTGACTGGAGAAATGGAGTATCGATAAAACTTATAACCGTATCATTTAAAATCAGTAATTTGTTTCGAATATAATTTTTAAAATCTGTGCCCATCAGTACAATTTTTTGACTCGAAAATAGAAGAGACTTTAGCACTGAAGTACATGGTTCAATTGCACAAGTAACCTACAGCTTGCAGCATACATCTTGCACTACAGAGAGAGCCATTTCAAAATACATCGTCTTACAGTATCAAACATAACCATATTTGTCAAAAATGACAAAAACATTCTCCTGGCATGTTCAAAAGACTCTCAAACAATTATCTATAATATATTGTCAACTTTTAGTTGGAAAGTTTTTCCCCATGAGGCCCAGTTCTCTAGAGAGGTTTTGCAGTTTTGCCGTTGCCTAACGTGTAAAATACATGGATAGGTCTGCTAAGCTGCTAACCAACACAATACATGTGCAGAAGTTGTTTGCTTACTGGTAGAGCTACAAGGTCTAAAAATTCCCAATTGTTTTTTGTTCAAAAGTGTTAACAAATGTTGTCCAAGATGTTGGTATGAATGTTCAGACTTATCTATGTTCAGAATTTAATCTTTGCTTGTCAAAACAACTTAAATATTTTTTTAAGTCTTTTGCCATGCATATACTGTTACGTGAGGCTGATACTGTCTTATGACTTCAAGTGCATGCAAATTGAACCCAAGTTCACATGAAACTAACACTACTGTAAATCCTGTTTCCATTGCTATGCAGGGGGGTCATCAGTTACAACCAGACGAAAACATTGTGCCCTATCCTTCCCCACTCTTGCAGAGACCACTGGACTAATTTTGAAGTGAGGGCTAATCATCTAAGCGGCTTAATATGTTAAAGAAAATAAAAGCCCCAATTCCCAGTTTAAAGCGGCCCAAAATGCCCACAGTAGAAAAAGTGCGGGGGCAAAAGCCCCCACAGACCCTCCCCATCTCCGTGTCCCGGTCTTGTCAGAACATAGGTACTGATAAAGGCCCTTTACAATGGGTTTCAGCTCAACGTCCCATTTGGTCTTGTACTATTTCTTCTTAAATATGGCTACAACAGTCTTTTCACTATCATATTTTTAGCCCCTAGATTATTATTTGGCCCCTTAATTCCTTAAGTTGTGGGACCTGTTTTTTTTTTCAATTGTGTGGTATCAAGATGTTCGTGGAAGTACAAGCAGTCTAAAAGAAGTTCACTTTTCATAGGAAATCATGAAGAGTTATCTTGGGAAGATATCATTCAATTGCAACAAAAAGAAGTAAGCAACTCACATACAATTTACTTCATAATTAAATTATTCTTTCTCTCAGTTTATATACAGTGTAACAAGTATGCAAATAATGCATGTGGGGCCATTTAGCAATGAAAAAGAAATAGCACCCAAAAATTCCTAAAGTAGCACTCGAAATGGAATTGACGGGCGACTTTTTTTTTTTTTTAAAATAGCTCCCGAAATTGAAAAAATATTTCGGACCCCGGATGAGAGACAAATATGGCGGTAAAGCCAAGAATGGGTAAGCCCAGATACTTTTTACTGATGCAGTTGATGCATGTCTGGGCCGATATTTTGAGGACACCGGGCGCTGTGTTATCGACAAAAGCGCCCGGGATTGATACAGGTTCTTCTTGGCGCTATTTTGAAGATGTATGTATGCAGTAGGCACATAGGTAGTTAGCAAAGCTGTGCTAAACAACAGTGTACATACTAGAAGCACGCGGTTGCTAGTCTATGCATTGGGCATTTCCAATAATGCATAAGTGTTGTAACTCATTTAGAAAACAAGGGCCAATATTTTTAGGACGTCGGATGCCAAAGTTTAGATGCTACATAGGGGCACAGCTCCCGGTTTTTCGAAGCCTGCCTCTGATGACCCCAATGATCTTTCACCTCCACCAAAAATGATGAGAATCATTAACTTAACATGGGCCATCCACATGCGAAATATGAGATTCACCAGAGTTACCATGCTTGAAATATCATGTTAACAAAATTTTGACCTTTGACCTTCCACCAAAAAACACTGAGCATCATCTTTCCAATATGTGCCACGCACATGCCAAGTATGCGATTTTTTAAAGTTACGTACACATCTTGAGAAAGTGTTTACGAGCAATTTCCAAGGTATGTACCATTTGACCTCTGGTGACCCCTGATGAACTTTGACCTTCACCAAAACAATGGGGATCACCTACTTAATATGGGGTATCTACATGCTAAGAATGAAATTCATTGAGGTTACCCTTCTTGAGGTATACCGTGTTTACAAGTAAAGGGTCACACACACTGGATCACCATTTCATAGATTCCTTCTGATTACGTCAAGGAATCAAAAATGAAGGTAAAATGTGAATTGTAGGGCTTCAGAATCTGTGTGTAGAAATTCATTATACGTAGGAGTGTGAAATCAGCGTCAATAAGAGCCAAGTTCCCTTGGGTCAGAATGCCGACAATGACACCTATGGTTAATCCAAACAGTCTGCTTATTTCTGGACACAAAATGCAAGTTAAACTAGTCAATGTTTCACTTAGTTTCATTCTGAAGTTACGGTACAGTACTTCCTCGTAGGTACACCCAAATCCTACAACTAGAAACAGCGAATTGCTTTTGTCGTATGAAAATATGAAAATTCTTAACAGCATGTAATGAGGTAAGTCCATCCTTATGATGCCGTCAAGACTACATATTTAATTTAAAGAGAAGCTATTTTTATTGTTTCATATGTTAAGTATCTTTTTACAATTTTTGTAGGAGATAAACACATTTCCCATCCAATATGTTGCTATTTTGATGTAATATGACGTCATATTAACATCATGAATTATAAAACGTCACTGAGTATTTTAATCAGGTCATGTGATTCTTTAAAATTGTATTCTTTTACATTTTTAATCACCTGTGGAGCATAAAAGAAACCGTTTTCTCATGTGGGACCTACATGTTGTCAGTAAAGACCACTTCAAATTTATGCAAATTAATCCATTTCCCAAAGTCAGGTTTTGTCTGATTTTGGATATAATGTTCAGCTGTGCAATTCTGTTAACTCGAAGAAAAACCGTCTGTTGCACTTTGCTCTAGGTTCTTCTAATTTTGGCTTATTCTTAATGGACTTCGTGTTAAACGCATAGATAGGAATGCTTGAAAGGTGTTGGATGCTAAATTTACTCTTAAAGGAAACTTTTCATGTAAAATAAAACGTACTCACCTATAACAATGAGAGCAACTGCGAAAAAGGTTGGAACTTCATCTGCGGAACTAAATTTCGCTACCGTATAGGTATGCTCGTGAACCAGTCTTACCTCACGTACAATCAGAGAACCGTTTGGAAAAATGTCAAAATCTCCTGATTCATAAGCGCGACCACTTTTAACAGATTGAGTGTATGTCAAAATTGGTTGATCAAACACAGTCTCCGTTGAATTGTACCAAAATACACTATAAAAGTTTTCTTCAAAACTACAGTTAATAATACCAGTTCCTCCATATTCAAGGTACTGAGGAGAATCACATCCGTCCGATTGTACACCTTAAACAGAAAATGAACAAAGAATTTCTTATGAAGTTAGTTACACTTCTCTGGAGTGACATTTTAATTGAAACTGTCGCACGACGAACACTGCTGTGGTTGTAAGAAACATCTTGTTTGATGAAACCTATATACAACTTGAAATGGTGCTGGTGCTGAAGCAACTTTAAAGTTGCTTCATGACGTGGTAGCCTATTGTGCAATAAAGGGTCAACGAGTCAAAAAGTGATAGGCTACGTTCCTGTATATTAGCGATCGACCAAAACATAAGCCTGTTATATAACGACGTTTCACGTACACGTTTGTGAGCTACGTAAATCACTGTGACGAGTGCAACATAGAACCCATAATTACATTTGGGCCAGACTTGCTAGGTTATCTGCCATATTAGTATTGTCTTAGAAATTGCTAATGATGGATAATTTATTATCCATTGATGGCAGCTAACTGGAACGTTTCTAGATTAAAAGAGTTTCTACACAAGTTGGTTCTTAAACTGCACAGACCTTACGCCAGTTTTTGTGAACACAGATGTTTATGGGAAGCTTGCGAATGTTACAAGCTTCTGTTGTTAGTTGACCTAACTTCAATGTCATAAACAGATACCAACGCATGCGCATATAGTATCTTCGAACTCGATTATCTATTAAAACCAGAAGCCAAAAGGCCTCGTGATTCCTTGCCGTAGAAAATGTTGGGATTTTCTTGAAGATTCTTAGGAAATTTTGCTTTTGACTTCTTTTGACCCCAGATGACCTTTGATCTCCCCAAAAGCAAAAAGGTTCTTTCTTGAACCATAAAGCGACCGTGTACCAAGAACGCATCTGTGTATAAAAAATATGGTTTTATCCAAATTTCTTATCTTGAGATACTGTGTTTACAAAATTTTCCTTTTTTGACCTTTGGTGACCTCAAATGATCTTTGACCTCCACCAAAAACAATAGGGTTTTTTCTTTCAACATGACAAATCTATATACCAATTAATGAAAAGTGTCGGTCATTGCTATGTTTTGGTGTAAACAAGGTTTTCGGGTTTTAACCTCAAATGACCTTTGACCTCCACCACAAACCATAGGGTTCTTTTCCTCATCATGACAAATCTACATACCAAATATGAAGAGTGTCGGTCATTGATTTCTCCAGATATCATTTTTACAAGGTTTTCAGCTTTTGACCTCTGGTGACCTCAGATGACTTTAGACCTTTACCAAAAACAATAGGGCTCTTCCCCTCAACATGACAAATCTATATACCATAAATGAGAGTGTCGGTCATTGCTATCTGGGTCATTCCATGTCAAATCACCCAATTTTGCAGAAAATTGTTGCTTGACCGACTCAAAAAATTCCCAAAATATTTGTGTGAATAGACTGTCATGAAAAAAGCATATTCTGAAAATTTTAGCAAAATTCGGTGAATTTTGACGGATTTAAAATTCCTTGAAATTTCGCAAATCAGCAGCAAAATGACATTTTGGAATTTTTGTCAAGTTTGAGGTCTTATTCCTCAGCAAATACATATCCCACCAGCCAGTTATGATATTATTTTTGCACCAAATTGTGCCACACAAAGCATTTTCAGGGAAAAGAATATCATCAAAACTCTGGGAGTTTTTCCTGTGCCATTGGGATTCAAAGTACTTACAACATACAAAGTTTCAGGGTCCTAGATATTTCTGTTCATTATTTATCGGCTAGTAAAATCGTTTCGTCACACAAAATGGCGCATCTTCAAGGTCAAAAAGGTCAATGTGGGTCAATTTCAAAATCTGAAAAATTAATTCATGTCCATTTGGGACCATGGAGTCAGTCGCGAGTTTCAGTTTGGGTTTAGCAATGATGCTGTCACAACATAATTTTTTTTTCTCAAAACCGACCCTTTAACAGTTTAAGGGACGTTGGGAATTAGGTAAATTCCATTTTCAGCAGCACCTGAATGACGTAGCCTCCGAATTTACATTGCCAAAGTACGCCATAACTTAATCTTGTAGGTGCGCAATATTAAGGAAATAAATAAAATGAGATCTTCATTAAAGAGGGTGTTATCATATCTTCCTCAATTTTCACTCAATTGAAACTAATTTTATGTCATGTTAAAGGCGACGAACTAAAGAGTTTCTGGTTACGAATGGTAAGTTTGCCGAGATATTTGCGAAAAACCGCCAAAAGTGCGCAATATTCCATATAACCATGCTAATGTGTGATGGTATGGGCCACACTTGCACAGTACACGTACTGTATCATACTGTACAATGCTCCTTACACAGGTATGTACACAGACTATTAATACATAAAAGTGGACCATATCACACTACTTTATATTTTTAGGGTATCATTTCCTTTTCCCACTAAAAAGATATCAGGTCACCAAAAAGCTAACTGACTGTCAATCACCAGCTTCCATACACAGCATACACACATTGTGTGTGTATTGTACCTTTCATAAACGTACTGTACTGTGTACTGTACTGTATTGATGCAAAACATTAAAAGTGAAACTGTAATATTTTGAAGAATTTAAAAAAAAATTAGGAATTTAACCCTCAGGATATTTTAATACCATGTTGGAGATAGATATATCTTTCTATTAAAAATTATCAGAATTTTTTAACTTCACCCACATTGACCTTTTTGACTTAGAAGATGCGCCATTTTGTGCGACAAAGCGATTTTACTAGCAATAAATAACGAACAGAAATACCTAGAACCCTGGAACTTTGTATTTTGTAAGTACTTTGTATCCCAGTGGCACAGGAAAAAACTCCCAGAGATTTCATGACTCCATCGGTGATAATCTTGCCCATGAAAATGCTTCGTTTGGCACAATTTGGTGCAAAACTGCATTTTTAGGGCAGCATTTCATAATAATGCACCACAGAAAATCAGTATAAACAGCATTCTATATTCTCTGTGTACCAGACAAGTAAATTACAGGGATGTAAGTATAATACTTACAGAGATATTGATACTTGAACTCATACTACAGAAACCTATTCTATGGGATAGTCTCATTTGGTTAATATCATAACTGGCTGGTGGGATATGTATTTGCTGAGAAATAAGACCCCAAACTTGACAAAAATGCCAAAATGTCATTTTCCTGCTGATTTGCGTAATTTCAAAGAATTTTGAATCCATCAAAATTCGACGAATTTTGCTAAAATTTTCAGAATATGTTTTTTTCATGACAGTCTATTCACAAAAAACATTTTGGGAATTTTTTGAGTCGGTCAAGCAACAGCCTCCGGTAATTTGACACGGAATGACCCATCTCCAGATATCGTGTTTACAAGGTTTTCGGGTTGTGACCTCTGGTGACCTCAAATGACCTTTGACCTCCACCAAAAACAATAAGGCCTTTCACCTCAACATGACAAATTGATAGACCAAAAATGGAGAGTATCGGTCATTGCTATCTCCAGATATAGTGTTTACAAGGTTTACGGTTTTTGACTTCTGGTGACCTCAAATGACCTTGACCTCTACGAAAAAAGAATCGGTTCTTCCCCTCAACATGAAAAATCTATGTACTAAATATGAAGAGTGTCAGTTATTGTTATCTCCAGATATTGTGTTTAGAAGGTTTCCATTTTTTACATCTGGTGACCTCAAATGACCTTTGACTTCCACCAAAAACAATAGGGTCTTCCTTTTAACATGACAAATCTACATAACAAATAAGAAGAGTGTTCGTCATTGCTATCTCCAGATACTGTGTTTACAAAGTTTTTCAGTTTTTGATCTCTGGTGACCTCAAATGACCATTGACCTCCACCAAAAACGTCAGCGTTCTTCCTCTCATCATGACAAATCTATATACTAAATATGAAAACTGTCGGTCATTGCTAACTCGAGATATCGTGTTTACAAAGTTTTCGGTTTTTGACCTCTGGTGACTTCAAATGACCTTTGACCTCCACCAAAAACTATAGGGTTTTTCCTCTTAACATGACAAATCTACATACCAAATATGAAAAGCGTCGGTCATCGCTATCTGGATATATCGTGTTTACAAGGGGCGCCACAAACACACACATACACACACGCACACACACGACATCACCATCTCATAGATTCCTTCTGCCTTCGGCAAGGAGTCAATCATGAGTATGTCAAACGAATTCGCTACCGTATTATCTGGCGTGTAAATGATTCCTAACTCTGCTCATTTGCCTCCAATGCCAGTTGGGTAACGTGTGTGGCCTTATTCTTGGAGTATGTGCAGTCTAATTGATATAAGACGTAACTTGAATCTATTTGTGCAAATATCAAACATGTTAAAGTAAATATCATTCATGATTCGTTTAAACTTTAGATATTAAACGCGAGCAACTGAAAGTGTTGTCAAACTCTCCGGATTGGTATCCTTGGCCTCCTTTAACAGCTAGAGTCAGTGTCAGGATCGGCTCATTAAAAATGATGTTTGGGGAATCATACCAAAAAACAGCCGATGTATTGGCATGCAAAGAGCAGTGAATGACTCCCGAGCTTCTGTAATGGAGATGCTGGGGGACTCATACCTTCAAAGAAGGAACCCTAAAACGCAAGGGAATACATAATACTTTACTGGTGATGAGATTTTATGGTATGGTTCAAATAATTTCGTCCTTTAAATAACTGTATGTTGTAAGGTGTCGAGTACATTTAAGTGTTATTCTCTGTATGTATACGTCGATCTACTTACCGAAAGAACATTTGAAGAGCCATAGAAACAGAACAACGGCAACGCTCTCTATCCAAGTAGCACCTCCCTGCTCCATGTTAGAAGTGAATCTAAAGAAGGAACATAAAACAAGAGATTAGTTTAACCATGGAATTAATAGCAACCCATTTACAGATCATCACACATCAGATAAATCTCATTCTTCAAGAAAACATGATAGCCACAATCATGTCTTTGAGAGGCTGCAATGTGATATTACATGTACATATAACAGTAGTCGTAAAACAGTTTCAAACGTCTGCTCACATAATCTTACAAGTGACAAATTTCATCCGTTTTCATTTCAAGAATGAAAAAACTTTAAACATACTTTTTTAATCTTGCCGAAGATGTAGGGAATCTATGATATCACGCTTCCGAGAATATATATATATATATACCTGGATTCTACCTAGTTTGGTCTTCATTTAATGGTAAAAAAATGTACATTAGGTCGTCACTTACAATGAGTCCTCAATTTAGTGACGACCTAATGTTTGATGCATTACTTCAACCTTTCCTGTAGGCTATAAATTCTAAATACAATAAGTACATTTGTAGTACCTTTATGGCGCCCTCTTTATTGTGTCTTCATATGGGCCTTCTATACATAACGTATGTTATATATATATATATATATATATATATTTGCACCTGAAAAAAGGGGTATTATATCAACGTCGTCTAAAAATGTACATTAAGTGGACAAATAAGTACTGCGAAATACATTTTAATATTTTGTTTATTTTATTAAAACTTGTTCGTACGTCATACATACAAAAGATACCATATATATTGTTGCGGGCGCTGTTGAACTTTAGTGTCATATAATTTTTTCTAATTTTCCAGTGTCTTGGTGAGCAGATATATTTAAATATGTGTTTGTCAACCTAAGGTCGCATTTTAGACGGTGTCGACCTAAGGGGGAATCCAGCGTTATATTATATATATATATATATATACATATATGTGTGTGTATAATTATACTTAAGTTCCACGTATACTCCAAAGGTAAAATAGAAAATAAGAACAAATGCAATAAAGAGCATAACTGGTTGATTAACGGAGTACAAAATTTTATTTCGAAATTTTCGTTCCCCCTAGAACCTTCTTCAGCGAAATGTTACAGCGAAGTTAATAACTTAATCAAGATTGTAACATGTAACAAACAATGTGTAGGGAGTTGTCCAAACAGACAAACAGGATTATGACATTTGGTGAAAGGTGTATTGATTAAGAAGACCGGGGTCTTTGTTGAGTCCAGTGAGGTGTGAATTAAGTTTAATTATTCAGATAAGTTCTGTACGCTTGCGGGTTTCTGTGCAAAGTTGCTGGCCATGAGTGTAACTTTTAGATTATCAAGGGTATGGCCAGGGAGGTTGAAGTGTTTAGCATTGGGAATCCAGTAGCGCGTAACCATTCTTAAAGTAAAATTTCAGTTAAAACCCGCTTATCTTAATTGCGATTCTAAGAACCTAATCTATATATTTCGTCGTAATCTCTGCAAACACAGCCTCTATGTTGGCGAAACCGAGACTTCCTTCAACAACCACGAAAAATCTATTCGAGACAACGCTATTGGATTCCCAGTAGCTGAACAGTTCAACCTCCGTGGCCGTACCCTTCATAACCTAAAAGTAGCAACCACCCGACTGTCTATTTAGTTTACGGGGTATCGTCGTCCCACCTCTGGTGACCTCATATGACATTTGACCCATAAAACATTTGTAGGGTTCCGTCTCTCTTAAAGTAACACATCTATATACTAAGTATGAAAAGTATCCATCATCCCTTTTTTTGACCTCTGATGACCTGAAATCACCTTGAACTCCACTGAAAGCAATAGCGTTCTTCCTTTCAATATCATAAAGTTGTATACCAAGTATGAAGATTGTTCATCATTGCTACCTTGAGATATCGCGTTTACCAGCAGTTTTTAAGAATTTCGTATTTTTACCTCCGGTGACCTGAGATAACCTTTAATCATAACCAGAATCAATAGGATTCATCTTCTGACTATAATGCATGCACATGCTTTCGGTTTTTGACCTCTGGTGGTCTCACATGACCTTCGACCACCATCAAAAACATTAGCGATCTTCCCCTTAATATGATAATTCTATATGTTAAGTATGAAAGTTATCCATCATTGATGTCTTGAGATATCGTGTTTACAAGCCAAGCGTCACAAACACTAATACACACAATTCCCCGCGGGATTGCATAGATTCCACTTGCATTCTTCCAAGGCAAGGAGACAAAAGTACTGGAGAATGAAATGTTTTTTAATTCCTTTTATCTTCTTTTTACCGTTACCCTAATCTTAAAGATTTGATGTTGGTGATGTTTTCCAGTATCACAAAGGAATTAACCGTGGGGAGGACGGTCTTTGAGGGTTGCTCAAAATTCGGTCTTACAATAGAACCCGTTGGTCCCACAGAACAACACCTTGGGCTCACAGCTCATACAGAAGATAAACTATGTAATTAGTTCAAGCCTTTGTCAAAGACCAACGTTTTGCGACAAAACCACTTTCCATACAAAAGTTTCTCAAAGAAAAGGGGTTTCACCCACACCTTTCGGAAAATATACTCCTTCACTGAGACCTTGCATAAAACATACAAAGCATTCACTTTAACAGTTGCTGGAATTTTGCATCCAAATCGTCATACATAGGTTGAACAAATTTTGTAGGTGGAGTTCTGCTGTCTCTGTCTCCTAAGCCAACAAAGCCAATTTTAAAGAAACCAGCGGTAGTAATGAGAACTTAAAATGAAACATATTCAAAGATTTGACAAAACAAATTCCCAAAAAGGGACGAAACATCCCCTTAACATGGTCCCCTACCTAAAGATGGCACTCCTTTATATGTGTGACAAAGCAAAATTCTGCCTTGGTACAGTATATACTATCACTTGAAGGTAATTAAGTCAGGGTATAGTAGAAATTTGGCTTTTTTTAATAAAAAGGCTTGTTTCAACGGGCCATGATTGTCACCTTGTGTTCTTCTGAAGAAAATAACACATAAGAAATATTAGGAAGCTGTTCAATCTAATGTGAATAAATTTCAATAGTGTTCAGATCAATATCTAATAAAACCTTTTCAAATTAAGACCCATTTCCAGAAAGACCTATAGTTGAAAGCGTGACTAGTAAGCTATTGAGAAAATCATCACACTGAATTCCACAAATGATACAATTTAGACTGACCCTTTTATTCAATTGCCTATTGCGTATCCCCACCCGTCGCCGCCCCTTAGCCCCAGCTTTTAAGAGAGCTCTACTATACCAGGATTACTCTAAAATTAACATCTCCAAAGCCTCCCGCACAGCTCTAAAAGCACTTAAATTACCAACCCCACTTCGCACCGAACAAAATCTCGACTCAGACCCAGACGGAGACTACGTCTCCTTAACCTCTGAATGCCCCTCAATTGATGAATCCCCTGACATCCCCAAGGAAACCCCTGACACCCAACTCGTCAATGAAAAACAAAACCCTACCCCTGAACTAGCTCAAACCCCTCCTCCTGACCTTTCCTCCCCTCACGTGATTCATTCATCCCACCCGGCTAGCATACCCCTGAGGCTCCTGCAAAGCTCCAACCCCCCACCACCAGTTCCCCTAAGCCAACCCACCTACCCTTCGCCTGAATGGCATCCCTCCCCAAATTCTCAACAAACCATCTGCTCTGCCCAAACGCCTAAATCAGGAAATGCCCGACATTGAATTCACTAACCTCAAAATGACCAACAATGGAATCATCCTCATATGCCCCGACTTCCCTACCTCCCTTACAAAAAAAGGTGTTGCAATTAGTTCCAAATCCTCAGGTTTTCACATGTGTTTACCACAGGTTATCACAGGTTTTTGCTTGAAAACCTGTGTTTTCCCTTGACATTGACGCAGGTTGGCCAGTTGCCACACTTTGCCACAGGTTTGACACAGGTTTTACATGCAAAAAGTGTGCCAATTAAAACCAATGTTAACAAAGAATTCTGACAAAAAAACCTGTGGCTTGAAATTAAAGGCAACGAAAGGTGTGTCAACCTGTGTCTAGAGGTTTCCAAAAACACAGGTTTGCCACCCAAGAACATACGTGATTTCCTTTGTTTTCCACGTGTGATTACGCGTGATTGCAGACACAGTTTGACACTACACCTTTTTTTGTAAGGGCTATAATAGAGTACTGAAACACCACAGGCAAGCTTTCGAACAAAAACCTATTGTCACCCCCTCGGCCACCCCCAGCAGATTTCCCCACCCCTCAAACCTACTCACATGATCGTCATACGCTCCGTCCCCACTTACATCCCTTCAAGACCAAAACATCCCATTCAATAGAGTAACCAGAATTTCAAGTGCAACAACTAGGCAGCCCACATCATTTGTCAAAGTCTCCATACACAATGTAACTACTGCAACCAAGCTTATCCAAGAGGGGATCCCTCTCTTCGGATAACAAAACATTAAATGGGCAATTCCGCTTGGGAGACTAAAATAGGGAAAATTTTAAAACTAACTCAGAGGTTAAAAGTTGATGTGATTCTGAATCAAAATTATCTGGAGAATCTAGCTGTGGTGGTGAAAACTTGCTAAATGTTAAAAGGGGTAAAATAGCATTTTTTGTGGTTAAAATGCATTTTTGGGAAATGTTAGGATTTCTCATATTTACCTTCCTAGGTGAAACATGAGAACCTAGACTAAATAATTATTATCAATTCATACATGCATCAGTAATAAACATCCCAATAATCAATCTAAGAGCATATTTGCCTGGATTAATTTTTACGTCACAGAGGTAGAAATGGTTAAACATCGATAAATTAGTCATGTAATTCCGTTATCGTAAAAACATGAAAAAGTTGAGCAATTTGTTCATTTTTGATGGGATTTTTTTGTAATTTCAAATTTTATGATCGAACAACATAACTCATGAGCTCTAATAATGAAAACAAAATTAGACCATTTTTTCCCAAAGTTTTTTAAGGTAACGGAATTACATTTTTGGTAACGGAATTACGGTAACGGAATTACACCATACTGATAGCATATGAATCCTATGTTGTAAACATTCTGGCATATGAAAGCATCATGAAACACTTTTGATGTACAGTGTAACCTCAGTTTCTTTCTGCTTTAAATGTATCTTTGTGTCTTACAATAAATATACTCTTATTTCCATAAGGAGTTACATTTTATATCAGTAATGGAAACATTGTTCTGTAGTTTGGACCTAACTGTAGGTCATTTGTCTATGAAGTTCTGCCATTAAAAGTGCAAAAAGTAGCACACTACCGTAGAGTACCAAGCAGGGATGTAGCATAACTGTAGTACAGGTCACTTGTATTTGAGGTTCTTTGTACATGATAAAGGAAAGGTGCTGACAATTGCATCTGCATAGAGGGAAGCATGGGGTGGGTGGGGAAGGGAATATTCATTTACAAAGGGTTAATCAACGCTGGACCGTGCATTAAGTAGACGATAATGCACGATTGGGGGTTAATGCGAAGCGATGCACGAGGGCGCAGCCCGAGTGCATCTAGCGACAGCATTAACCCCCAGAGTTGATTAACCCTGTCCATTCATACACTACAAGATTTTGATGAAAAAAGACGAGGAAGAAAGAAAGTTTGTGTCTGCAGATAACCACATTTTATTGAAATCAAAACCCCGAAGAAAGATAGGACGTGATCACAACCATTTAAAACAATGTTCTTTTGCAATTAACAAAGTACTATTCAATAAAATTAATTCAATGAAAATATTAATAAATCACGATATATAACAACGATGACTTAATTTGGGGGAGAGTGTTCTTCGTTAAAGACTTCAACAGCCGAAGAGGACAAAAAAGTAACAGATGCTAACATAACTCGAGGTGTTATGATCCATGGCAACACCCTAGCCACGAAATCACGCATTTGTATGTATCATGTACATTTGCACTGTACACGTACGGAGATGCAACATTCTGTGCGTTCATACTGTGTACTAAACATGCACTCGTACGACGTATATACGCTGTATATACTGCATGCATTCAGTGCAGAGATATCCACCGTACAAGTTTGTTAAAGCAGTGCGCGGTCTCTTTAAAATTGTTCGTCATTTGTTCAAATACCTGTTCAGGTATTCTTGAGCTTTCAAGTTCCTTCAAATGTTGGAATTTACCTAGGATTAACTACTGATTTGGGGAGATAAACAGTTACATCATTTGGAACGTACATTTGGAGAAAAGTTTGTACATATCATGTATCTCAGCCCTGAAACAGCAGTAACGTTAGTTACGTTGATTGACTTCGTTCAAGGTTTCAGTGGTCGCCGAGGAATCTTTATGTAAGTTGTAACGTTACGGAGGCTATAAGCCTAGGTTATTTAACTTTTATTTATCACCGTGTAAGAACCGTTTGCCTCTGAGGTTTCATGTAAGATATGGAAACAAAAGCGTTTCTTAGAAATGGAATTCTTGGTAGGTCTTGACGTAAGTAGTATCAAACCATAGAGCAGGTTGTGTATTATAGGTGTGTATTTGTGTAAGGGCTATAGGCTAGGCCTGCTCTATATGCGCCATGCAAGCCATCATCTGCAGGTACGATCTAAGTACAGTGTAGTACGGTATTATTGTATTCATCCGCCGGTGATTAGTGTTCTTTATTTACCGTGCGTTATCCTAAGATAACGCACGGTCACCTGACCGCAATGAACCAATAGGAGCTGAGGATTTTTACTAAGTGTGAATGAATAGTATGTTAATTCTAGTTAGGCTCCATGGGTGAAGGGTCCTTTTGGGAAGTTTGCTGCCCTTGCTTCAAAGTCTGAATACTGTATGCTTGAAATTAAAGTGATATATTATTGTATACACCATCCTCAAATTTGATGCTGATTGTGAGGAAATAAGACACCCAACACATACATCATCATATATTATCTATGTACATTACATTGTCCAGTAGGTATGTAATGAAAGTTCAACCACTTGAACTAAATTATAAAACTTCTGTCAATACTGTACATAATACTGTAGTAGATTGGTCAACATGCACTGTCAGTGGACCTTGCATCCAGTAAACTACGGTGCAGTAAGTGCCATACCTGTAGCTTCCAATTTAACATGTAGCACAGCCAGAAAAACACTATATCTACTGCATGTACTGTACCTTTTTCAGGTTTTGGGACATTCCTTCTAACAGTGTACAGTACACTTCCCAGGAAACCACCAGTTAAATACTGACAATCTAATGCACAAGTGGTCATTCAGGCAGTGAAATTGAAAAGTCTTCCATCAAGTTTATTGGGCCTTTATAGGAGCAAGACAAATTTTGAAGCCTGAAAACAAAACTTGTTGTAGACAATGTTGCCATACAGGGTGTAATTGCAAGTTTTGTCAGAACCATACATGTATGTAGGCTACCATTTGAACATGACTTGAGCCAGAACATCGTTGATGAACTACAGTACTGGTAGTATCAAGCATTATTTCCAAACTTAGTTTTATAATAGGGAGTTCTGATTACTGGTACAGTACAAAATGCCTCAGGAATTGTTTCAGTTTCAGTAGGATTGTATAAAGAATGTCCCATCACACGCTTCATGGTGTGTAGTATGAACATGTTAACCATACTGTGACACAGTTGAAGGAATCTTTGACAAACTTCTGTTTAGTTTTCCAAATGCAGTTGCTACGAAAAGGGGAAGTCTTTAATGTATGGTGATTTGTACATTCAGTATGAAACCATCACTATGGATTGAAAAATTGGCTTTTAATTGAGCAAATATAATTTTGCATATTACTTTGCTTTAAAATCATATAAGAGTGTTCCAAGGTGCAATGTGAATGGTTTAATGAAATGATAATTTTATTACTTCATTAATGTTTATGTAATTCCGTTACCATGGCCCTGTAATTCCGTTACCGACGATTAAGTTGACATCATATCGTAAGACCAATAGAGAATAAAAAAATATTGGTATGGTATTAAAAGATCACAATGTTATCTACACACTACATGTATTCACTTTACTTCAAGTTGCTCAACTTCACAGGGTTTTAGAATTATTTGCAATTTTTCAAAACTTGATGTCCGTCAGACATAATTCCGTTACCAATATTCATACCCCTGCTATATGAAGAGGACAATTTTAATTCTACAATCTTTGGTTTGGTAATAATATTACATCATACCTTTCGTATGATACCAAAATCACCTGATACCTTTAAGTGTTTTTCTTATTTTTGGCAACATGTCACAAAAAATGAGAAATTACGGTAATTCCGTTACCGTGAAATTGCCCAAATGCTTCTTCCAGGAACAGCCCAATTTACAGGCTCGCTGCTAAACAGGAAGCAGCACAACCCCCCCCCCATTCCCCATTCCCCACCTCCTATCCATCCCAGGCCTGCCCTCACAACCAGCCCCCCGCCGCTCATGTCCATCCGTACCCCTGCCTGGCCCTGCCCCACCCCCTGCCTCTCACCCCACCCCCACCAACCACCCCACCCTCGCCTAAGACTTCACTGAAAGGCTACACACTGCCGTAGTTCAAACCTCCGCCCTCCTCGCCATGCACTTCTCCAAAACTGTATCCCTCTCTCCATGCCACATCAGTGAAAACATTTCAGCTATCCTACAAGACCCCTCCCTCACCCCCTCTCTAATCCCACCCCACCCCCATGACCATCTCTGACCAATCTCTACTTCTTTGATCCTTCTTGACCTTTATCCGACCTTGACCTTGACTCTCATTCTCCGACGGTTCTAACAGTGCCCAGTTGGGTCCATTACCCACCTTCGGACCCGATACCGGATTTTTCCCGCTATTTTTTCGATCTTTTTCCCTTAAAAGAGCTTCTACCTTTCCGACCCGGACCAGCAGCCTCAGCTGCTTCTCTTGTCTCTTACCGGTTTCTGATTTTCTGCCAAGTGTGACCATTGCCTCTGCCCTCCTCTCCACCCAACGGCCTACCTTCACCTACACCCTTCTACACTCCTACATTAACATCTTCACATGCACCCACACACAACATACACATATACACCCACCACACATGCACTTCAGTCTTTCGTTGCTCACCCGAACTTATTCTACGTTTGTTTTACACCCGTATCCGGTCACCCAGCCTCCCGCTGGCTAAATTTGTCCCCATGTCAATTTCCAAAAACTCATCCTATCATCATTCTGGCTACCGTCTGACTCTTCCCAGGAACCAGGTGGGGTCTGGTAAACTTGATGAAGATGATGATGATGGTGATGGTGATGGTGGTGGCGGTGGCGATGGCGATGGCGATGGCGATGGCGATGGCGATGGCGATGGCGATGGCGATGGCGATGGCGATGGCGATGGCG
>WURT03671146.1:0-17377 GCA_009936505.3 Holothuria glaberrima | reverse complement strand
GCGAAAAATAACTTTGGGGGGAGTTTTAATCTCCTCGCGCAAAGTCGTAGAAAGCTGCAAGATATGAAAATGTTTTTAGGTCAGCACTTTAGGTCAGAGATTATATGGTTGGGCGTAAAAAAAGTGCTCTGCTACAGGAAAGCCGGACTTGTGGTGTATTATAGAATGGTTATGGTTATTTAAATCTTAAACGAAATCTATCGCTTGTTTCTCCCACATAAGTTACGTCGGGACATCTAACACAATAAAAGTAGTAAACAACATTAGCTGAATTAAATTTAAAAGAAGCTGGGATAGCGTTATATCAGAGGAGGTATCGATATAGCTAGGAAAAGTTTTTGTCACAGGGATGATTATCTTTAGGAGTGTTGAGGCGCGGCTTAGTTCTACTGACAATAGAACGCAGGTTACGAGGCTGTTTACGAGCAATAGTGGGAGGTAAGGGGAAGATATGTCTAATAACGGGATCACTCTGGAGAATGCTCCAAGAGGACTGGACATCGCGAAGAAGTGGGTCAAGATCGCATCACCCTGATATTTATCTTGTTTTCTTCTCTCAGAAGAAAACAAGATAAATATATTTAAATTCCTGATAATTTAGCCTTTTACGAGCAACATTTCTACTTAACGTGTAATGCTTTCTGAAAGCCATACAAGAAAACAAATATGCAACATAACAAAAACATGGCAAAACGTATGCTTGAAAAATTAAAAAGAATGTCAATAGACGTATTATATCAAACACAAAGATATAGCAGTCTTTTTTTTTTTGACGATCTTGTTACCTCTCAGACGAGTTATTGATTTCGCCACCCCATACCACTACAGTTTAAACAACCTAAATAACTGACACGCGTTCATACATGTAGCGTACAACAATGGCCTCAGAATGTGGAATTCGCAACTAGATACAGAACACAATCCATATATGTTAACTGTTAATTGCTGTAACTGCAGTTAATGTAAAGATGCTTAAACACCGCAAACTTAGAAAGCAATCGATTGTGAAAGCTTTTGGTATTCGATAACTGCAACCGTATCATGCACATCGAGAGTCATAAAGGAAGTGACACTGAGATGCCTAACCTAAAAACAGCATTGTATAATTTACGTAGTGTTTACATGTTAGTGAAAACACGAATCATTCCACTGCATACTAGCTACACTATCTTACAAGGAAAATATGTACTGATCTATTCAAGTCTCACAATTACTTAGCAGACAATATGTAAGTGTTACAATCCAGACACCACACTTTTTCAAGCGTATTGGGAAAACTTACCAATCTTCAACTGCGAATTTATGTGAAGCAAGTCGATATACTTACAAATTATAATCAGTCAAGATTTAATCACTTCAAAATACACAGACATAGAGTGATTGCAACACTAGGAAATTTCTGGGGATTTCCGTGACATCATATGATATGCTGTAAAATGATCACTGCCGGAAGCATTGGTCACGAATACGTCATTCAAAAGTAAAGTTCGAGTTTTAAAGAGGCAATTGGTTGTATCTGACATTCTAAATAGGAAAAAGAGCTAGAACTTTACCAGCATGAATCATCGTATCGCCACTGACCATAACAAAACGAGTTCATGTCCTTCATTTTCAAATTTTACATTCAAACCACAGGTTTGGTATTGTCAACATTTACCCTTACTTTGACTTCAGGTTTCAGAGTACTGCTAACTGTGCGAGGAGGTTGGCATAGTTATTGGGTAGTGTAGTTAAAGCTAAAAAGTTTTTTTTCACCTTAATGTCCGTCCTAAGCAGCCTTTGCGAACGTTGTAAAAAATTCGTCGTAAACAGGACGAAGAATACAATCAGGGTGGTAGCGTGCAAGGGAGGGGTATTGAAAGGGGAATGGCAGCTGCCCCCTGAAATGTACAAAACCATGGGCGTTTTTGAGGGTCCCTGGGTGCAAGTAGCCTTTTTTACTATTCGGAGACTAATCCGTTAGCCTCAACCAGGATCCCATTCCCGCTTCTTACGTCTATGCTCCAAATTTTAGATAAACGCTGGCCTATAAAAACAACATCGACAACTCTGAAAATTTCAATGTTGCAATTATGATCTGAATGCCCTCAGCACGTGGGGAATAGCAACGAAAGGCTTTATTTCTAAATTTCTCCGGAAGTTCCCCACAGCTCGCTATAGATGAGGTGTGCGATCAACTATTCCAGATAATTAAGCCTCTTCTCTAATGCTGGATCCGGCTATGTCCGGCTACGCATGTTGCTGCACCTATAACTAAAAACTAAAAACGTCGAGGCTAAATCTCTTTGTTAGGTTTTGCCTTCCGTTTTACGCTTGCCACATCATGTGACGAAACAGCCTAGATTACGTTTGGTCCAATGCTGAAATAAATGAATATGTAAAGCAACTTCAAGTTCTGTTTTCACTTGGTAACTTTTCCGATTAATTTATCTTCTCTTGAAGTCTGTATGTTTGTAAAACATGAAATCTCAAAATAAAGGATATTTCGTTTGAAAGCCTAGAAAGTAATCACCGGGCCATTTCCCCCCAAATTGGCAGTGCTTTTTACAAGCGTTTCCTTTATAGATTGACTCTATGGGACATTAAATGGTGGCCAGTCATAAACATTTTAACAATATTATTAATTCAAGGCTTTCAAAAAGAAAAGAGGAAGAAATTTTTAAGGGGTTAAGGTGTCAACCTCTCAGCAAAAATAATTTAATACTACTTAATAATAGAATCTCTGACCAAATTATTTACAGTATTCATTTAAATGATATGCTTATTACGCCTTAACCCCATGCTATATTTTAATAATTTGCATTGACTACAAATTAGGTTGGTAAAATCATATTTTCTTTGTGTAAGTAACAAAGTAGCACGAGCGAGAGTAACCCTTAATTGACTAAAACACTTCTTTCCCAGAAATGCACTTCTCGTTGCTCATAATTCCCTAATTCTTCCTTATCTAACCTATACCTTTGTTAAGTTAGAGACTCACTCATATTGCTTGCTCAGCAACCTGCACAAGCTCCAAAAAGTGTGCATTTAGGAATATACGTAACGTGCCAAATAGGCCTCACACAGCAGAAATTTTCAAGGAGCTACATATCCTTTTAATTTTTGACCTTTACTTTTACCATTTAGGCATATTTATGTATCTTCATCATCACGATCTCCTTTAAAATGTGTTCTAAACTTGTTTCGACTTTTATTCTGACTTTCCTTTGTATTATACTTGGGCAGAAAATCAATTGTATCTCCTTATGTCTAGAACCTGTGTTAAGTAGGTTATAAAGGTGTTAAATTATGGAATTTCCTTTCTTTAAATATAACCAACTCCTTGTCCTTAGCATTATTAAAAAAAAAACACAAAAAGTTAGTGATTGATGTGCTGCCGTAATTCATCTATTATGATAGGCAAGCTGATATACTTAATCCTCTTTTGTAGAGGTTTTTTTTTCTATGTTTGTTTTTATTTTGGTCTCCTTACTCTAGGGCAAGGACAAAGTTGAAAAGATTGTTTTTCTGGTCTTATCTTCTTTCTTTTTTTGCATTATAGCTGCATCATAAGTTGCCAAATATTTCCAGTGTTGTTGTCCTAGGCCTTACAAAAAAGTGTCAACATTTGTCTGCAACCACGTGTGATCACATGTGGAAAACAAAGGGTGGCAAACCTGTGTTTTTGGAACCCTCTAGACACAGGTTTGACACAGGTTAACACAACTTTCCTTGCCTTTAATTTCAAGCCACAGGTTTTGTCTCAGAATTCTTTTTTAACATTGGTTTAAATTGTCAATTTTTTTGCATGTAAAACCTGTGTCAAACCTGTGGAAAAGTGGGGCAACTGGCCATTCTACGTCAATATCAAGGGAAAAAAATTTTTCACGCAAAAACATAAAATAACCCGTGGAAAACACAAGTGAGAACCTGAGGATTTGAACATATTGCCACGCCTTTTTTGTAAGGGCTATGTTCTCTGTTACTGTAATGTTGCCTTTTTTGGTTGTTTATCGTGATTTAGCCTAATTGCTTTTGTCATAATCAATTCGAGATATAATCGAATCAAATTTTATCAATGTAAGTCAAAAAATTCTATTCCCGTTAACCCTAAGAAATTAAACAAAATATTTGCTACATAATGAGGATTTCTTAAAACATTATCAGTTTAAATCTTTTTTAAAAGTAGTTCCATTTTTCACCTGACTTGATTTATTTTAATTTTATTCCTTCACCTAGACCACTTCCTTAGCATTTCTTTCGGGGAGGGGGTTGCCCCGATGTCACCTTCCACAGTATGTCACTGCGGGCTCCATTTAGACAGTACCATAAACAGACCCCTTGGGATTTCGCTCAGGCTACCATCCTGAAGGCGTTTGGGTATCTAATAATCAGGTAGACCTTGAGGTGGTCAAATGGGAATTTTGAAAAATTTTTAGATCTTATACAGCTTTGTGTGGAAAAAGTGCAATATGTGTAATGGCTTTTACTCAACAGTTTTCCAAACTGTAAAAGCAGGGTATGAGAAAAGATAAAAAGAAAATAAATAAATGAATAAAATGTATCGCTCCCTACCACCAAACGTGCATTTAGTTGTGCTGGGTAAAGAATTTAAAGGCACGAAAAATAAAGAAAGACGAAAAGAAACAGGAGAGAATTAATGTCAAATACAAGAAAGTTAAAACATAATGGCTCTCCTGAGACGCTATAACGGTATATAACTTAAAGTAGATGTATTTTGATAAAGTTTATCCTTACAAATCTCAGCCCAGCACTTTAAAACACGATTGAAGACTACAATGTGTCAAGAGAACCCGCATGGCCTATCAAGGATGTTCTTCCATCGACCCATGGATCTAAACTTACGTAGCGGATTTAAGAAATGAACAATCAATCTAACCATAAAATAATGCAGTGACAAGTTCCCCTTCAAAAGTATAACCTCACAATTTTCTCAACATTCTAACCCAAACACCAAAGTTCATTCTCCTCACAGTGTCTTGTTTCTATTAAACTTTTTTTTTTAACTCTGCTGGCAACAATGTCACCCCAATATATTTAACTAGTTTTTTTGTTACCTATCCTTTTTTGCTTATGCTTCTAACCAGTCACTCTGGACACTCCCCTATAACGTGCTTTTAACGGCATATGAATTTGTGTCATTGTTTGAAAAATTTAAAGATTCTGAAGCTTTTTAGAGAGCAAGTTATATTTTTTAAGGCCACAAGCATATATTTCGCCCTAACGTCTCCAAGGTATAATCAACGTTATGTCAATGGCCTGCCATCCGTACGTATTAAAAGATACGTGTCCGTAAATTCGTCGACTTTGAAGTAATAGCATATAGATTGTGTCTGTAAAAGGACGTTACCGCACGTTTACGTATTTTCTATATAAAAAGTGTGTGAAAAACGTTAAGGGGAATCCGTTTTTTTATATTTAGCTATAGGCAAAGGAGCTGAGGAAGAATGGGCAAAGCGTACTAAAAAATTGGGGTTTATTCGCAGAAATGACCTTTTTAAAGCCCCCCCCCCCAAAAAAGGAAACTAAACATAGGTGCCTACAGAATTTTCCCGACAGGGTGCAAGTTTCGACAGCCTCTATGTCGAGGGGTGGTGAGAAGGGGGGGTATGAAGGAGCCTAACAGTCCCTGCCATTGCAGGGCATATTTTACATAATATCACTTAATACTACAAGAGCCGAGTTGCGCCCTGACAGTGTTCTTTTTAGTCTGAATCACCAAATTGCAAAGCCTGCGAAGCGCCCGAAAATGTTTTGATAGGCTTACAAAAAAAAAAAAAAAAAAAAAAAAAAAACATGTGATAACTAAGAACAAAACGAATAGAACCCGTAGGGGTTCTTGACCATAACGTAGATAGCATACATTTTATCGAACCACCTGGACTACCATGTGAAAAAGCCAGACCTTGCCCCGTAAATCGCTCACCGACTGACCGTTATGTAAGAAAGACACCAGAGAACAGCAACTAGGCTTTTCGTCAAGGGATGAAATTAACGACCGCTGTAAAACTGTGTACTCTGCTAACATGATACTTGGTAAGGTGGACAGGACCTTTGCCATCTAGCAATGTGGAATAGACCTATTCAAGAAACCTGGGTAACTCTACAGCACACGTAGCGCACCGAAAATTTTCGATTCTTTCTAGCTGATAAGAGGAACTGTCCCGTTGAGAGCAAAAAAACAGTAAACCATCGGAGCAACTAGTCGCCGCCGGGGACTGCATACTTTATCGTATCGACTGAGACTCCCCGACGAAACTGTAAAAATTCCCCGACAGGCGACAGCTTTCGCCGACGAGACGGCCATGTCCCTGCCCCCTCCCCAACCTGGCTCCATCCCTGGGGAGGATAAAATTCAAATCCACAGACTTTGCTTCATGCAAGATGCACAAGCGACTTACATAAAGACGTGGGCTACCTATATAGTGTAAGACACTAATGTTAGTAGTCTAGTATAGTGGTCACATTCCTTTCCGTAACAAACGAAATCTTTTATGTACATCGAGGGTGATACGAGAACTTACACACAAGAATGTTTATGCTAAATGCAACATTACATATAGGTCACACTGCGAACGCACAAAAGTAGAAACACGATACTTATCACTTCACAAAAGCTAGGAAATCTTAAGGAGAGAAATATGTGATGAGCTATTCAAGACTTACCTACGGTCACTTGGCAGACAATATTTTAGTTTTAAAATCCAGACACCGAACTTATTCAAGTTTATTGTGAAAACATACCAATCTTCAAACGACGAATTTACGTAAAGTTAGTCGATATACTTGCAAATTACAATCAAACAACATGGAATAACTTCAAAATAAGTCTCCGTGGGACCGTGATTGCAACACGAGGAAAATTCTGGGGTTTTCCGAGATATCATAGAATATGTTGTAAAAAGATCACTGCCGGGAGCATAAACCAAGAATACGTTATTCGTAGGTCAAGTTCAAGGTTTAAATAGGCAATTGGTTATTTCTGACATTCTAAAAGATTAAAAGCTTTAATTTTTCCCGCATAAATCATCATATTGCCACTGACGATAACAAAACGATTCCATGTTAATCATTAGCAAATTCAAACCTTAGGTTTTGTTTAGCAAAATGTACCCTCGCCTTGAATTGAGGTTGCAGAGAAATGCTAAATGAGCGACGAGTTTGTAATAGCTTTTGAGTACTTTAGTAAAAGCTACATGTTTTTTTTTTTTTTTTTGTTTTTTGCCTTTGTGTGCGTAAAGAATTCGTCGCATGCAGGGCTTCTAGTGTTATGAATTCGATTATACATGTTGATGTAGAACAACTTTGTCTCTCAAAAAGTCATACGATTTGACTAGGTGAAGAATACATTTAGAGGGGTAGCTTGCAAGGAAGAGGTAGTGCAAGGAGAAATGGCAGCCGCCCCCTGATGTTTAAAAACCATAGGGTTTATGAGGGTCCCTAGGTGCAATTTGCCTTTTTTACTGTTCGGGGCCTAACCCCCTAGCCTCCGCCAGGGACCCATCCCCCGATATTTACGCCTATGCTCCAAATTTTAAATAGAAACTTACCTAAACATAAAACATCGACAAAGCAGAAAATTTCAATGTTGCCATTATGATCTAAATGCCCTCCGAACCCGGGGAATAGCATAGAAAGGTTCCATTCCCACTATATTTCCCCGGAAGATCCCTCAGCTTGCTATTTGATGAGCTGTGTGGTCCACTCTCTCAAATAAATAAGCCTCTTCATTAGAGTTGAACCCGCCCATGTCCGGTTACAAATGCAGCTGCACTACCTATAACGACTGTTAAAAAATACACCTGTCGGCTAAACCTCTTTAGTAGGTTTTACCTTCCGTTTTACGCTTGCCACATCAAGCTGTGACGAAACAGTCTAGATTACGTTTGGGCCAATGCTGAAATTAATGAATGGACTACTTAAAGTAACTTCAATTTCTGTTTTGAAGTTCTGTTTTCTGTTTTTCTGAGTCACTTAATCTTTTCTCGTAAAGTCTATATGTTTGTATGACATAAAATCTCAAAATAAAGATTTCTTTTTAGTTTCAAGTCTTAGAAAGCTTACAACGGGCCATTTCCCGTCAAACGGGGGCGCTCTTAACAAACGTTTTCTTAATAGGTGTATTCGGTGAGACATTAAATAGCTATTTCATTACACAACAGGAGGAAATTACTTAAAATAAGACTTTCTTAACATATAATAAAGCTGTAAGTGTTTTTTTTCAGATAACATAATTTTTATCTAGTCAGGCATACGTATGGAAAGTATCTGTAAGTTGGCTTGGCAATAGGATTTCTGACCAAGGTATTTACAATATCCATTTGAATGATATGTTTACCATGCTATTTCTAGGAATTCACCTTGAGTACAAATTAGATTGAAAACATTATATTGCCTTCGTAAGTAGCATAGATGCAAGAACAAGAGGATCCCTTAATCGAGGAAAACATTTCGTACCCAAACTACACTTCTCATACATTTTATTTCTTTCATTCTTCCCCATCTAATCTAAATCTTGTTCTTTGGGGAAATACTCATATCACTTCGTTCAGCAGCCTGCACACATTCCAGAAAGTGCGCAGTTAGGAATATATGTAACGTGCAACAATTTTTTAGGAGCTACATACTCTTTCAATTTCTGACCTTTGCATTTATCTGTAAGGCATATTGATGTATCGCTATCAACACGGTCTCCTTTCAAATGTTTTTGAAACTTATTTCAAGTTAAATTCTGACTTTCATTCCTATTACACTCAGGAAGCAATTCGGTTATATCTCCTTATGTCTACAACCCGTGTTAAGCAATCCCATATTTGTTGCGCAGGTGTTAAGCTATGGTAGTCCCTCTCTAATATATGCAACTTCTTTGTTCTTAGCATATACAGACTATTTTGCTCGAGGAACAGTTTCTCAACTGTACTACGGAGAATATAAGTCTACAGAAAGAGTCTCTAGGTAATACTGGCTGACCCGACCTTAAAGTACTGGATACAGTGTTAGGTTTTGTAAAGTGCAATATTGCTAGATAAAATTTATCCTACCTCTTTTTAATGGCTATCATATCCCTCGTAATACTGGTTAGGGGAAATAAGAGAAGTATCCCTGCCTGTAATTCCATGTATACATTATAAGTAGTTTCGAAAAATGTTCTCCTTTTTTTATTTCCGGACAAACTAACAATACCATTTTAATTACTCTTGGTGAAGAAAAAAACTTTGCATTTAAAATCTATTTTTTCTCCTCGACACTTTATCACTGAAAGTATGTCTGCACGCCGCCTTCGAAAGATAAGTGGAATGTATAAAACAATTTGTAACCTTGTTGTTGCTTGAATGGTGATATGCTTATCACAGTTTGCAATATGAAATTTATGTCTCGACAACAGTCCGGCACGAGCAGCATATTTTAATATCTGCATTGAACAGACTGTCTGACTTGATTAGTGTCTTGTAATAATCGAAGAGTTGCGAGATAAGTTTATTTGTGACTTGACGTTGAAAGTCTTACTTACAAATAAGAGGAATGTATTATCTCAGAAAAAAAAAATTTCACCTATGCACATATTATCGCGTGTTGTTGCGAAAATCTACTGCAATATACATAGTTCTTTCCGAAAATATGACAAGTGAAATTTGAAGAACATGAAGAGGATGAAAAGTGTCTTGAAGCTCCAAGTAAATGATCAAGAGCAGGAACGCTGCTGAGGCACAGCTAAGCTGATATTTCATATAATTCATATAGCAGGCTTTCAGAGACTGCATTTTCAGCCATATTAACTCTTTCCTTAGAACGTGATTCTGTTACCAAATGATGGCGAATTTGATTGTTTGTGTGTGAGAATACCCTTTGGCATTTAAGTTGATAACTCCCAGTCCTTCTTTTCCATACACTCCGTTTTGCATGCACGGTATGCAGTTATGCATGTTTAGATATTTTAGGATATGGCTGTTGAAGTCTCTCGTTATCTACTAAGTTTGATTTCCTTTTTCTTTCCTATTTTTTTACCGTCCAAGCACACGTTTTCGTTGTAGTGCATGAGTATTCATTATTCAAAATGTCGTATGACTTCCCTTACAAAAAGTTCCAATACCACACGTAAAGTATTGTGTAAAACTGTTTAAAACTATGGTGGGGTGTGGAGAGGCGTGAAATTTGTATGATGTTTTTCGCGACAACGTGTGTCATTGATAAACAGTTGACGCACATTTTCAAAGTGTAACCAGCATTTCCACAGCTTGGAAGTGGGGCAATGTGTGGAAAAAAAAAACACGCTTTGACAGAGATAACATGAGGCAAACTGGGGTAAGGTAGGCAAAGTGTTGAAATGTGTGGAGAAGTGTGATACTGAGGTAAGTAAATTCTATAGTTCGATTTCGTTCACTGGCCTTGTTTGCCACACTTTGCCCTGGTTTGCCATATGTGTCAATTTGACACAGCTCTCCCCCTTTGACCCAGATTTCAAGGTGTGGCAATCATATACGGAAAAGCGTGGTCCTGTGTGTCAGATTGGTTCCAATACCACATGTGTAACCACATATTACCACACTTTTTTTTCCTTATGTATTTTCATATGCTCTGCCACATTTGATTATGTGTGTTCACATGTGGCACGCCACACTTTTTTTGTAAGGCTTTTACTTATTTCATAATTATTACAACGTTCTTTAGCAAATGTTGTTAGGACGTGGCTTATTTTCCAGGCGGCTTTCAAAACCAGGGTTGCCGTCAGAGGCGCTGGAGGCGTGGAGGCACCTTTCCGCTCCCATTCAATTCTGAAAAAAAATCTGAAAGATTAAAAATGATCCAAAAGGGCCTTTTAAACTATAGATTTCTAAACAGATTGGGTGACTATGTTTTTGACTGAGTGATGGGTCTATTGTTATCCTTTTGTATCACATATGGTTCGCAAACTCTCAGAATTTTGTCAAATTCTTCTCAAACTATGAAGTTTTTTCCTAACCTCAATATTCTTCTTATTTGCAACATCTTTCGATAACAATTATGACAGATTAACTCAATCATTATATATATAAAATCCTATGCAGAAACTGCAGAGTAAAATTGTTTCAACAACCCCAATTAAACTACCATTAAACTACCATTGAATACTGCAGGTAGACAGGAAATTATGATCCAACAATATAAGAAAATAAAAATCTCTGAGAAACTATTAAGGGCCCATCCATTCATTTTGTAGACAAGAACAACTCTCGGATAAGCACAACAACAAAAGTTGATAGCTGTTTACGAATTCGCGCACATACATCGATATGCACTCCATCACCTGACCATTATTAAGGTAATAATACATGAAACGGTTCTGATCCACAACACTTTTTTGAGGGGCTCACAACAGTATGGGATCTTTCAGTATAGTTTGTAGCATAATATGGAAGGTTGAAAGTAGGTATTTGCCGTTATGAATTAAAAAAAAATGCCTAGCGCTTTGGGGAAATCCATTGAGGGTATAGATGGTGATTGTTAATACACTTAACGACAAAAGTCATTTTAATAAGCGCTGGTTAGTATTTTACTGTGTCAAGAAAGAGGTAGAGTAAATTCTTGGTTGCTGTTCTCTGTTAAGTAGGCCGAGTTCTCTTAGAGAGCCAAGCCAGTCTGTATAGACACTAGGCCTCGTATCTTTTTATTGCTAATCAAAGTGGTGAAATGTTAAGCCCCTAAAGGGATGTTGTAGGTATGGCGTCTCCCACGACAAGCAGGCAGTTGCCGGACATTTTGCAACGGGTATGGTCTAGAATCGAGGAGCGGACTACGAACCGTTTTTCCTGCCAAGGGCAGATTTATCATTGAGGGTAATATGTTAATGTCTACTGTTGGGACAAAATAAAGAAGTAATTCGTCACAGAGGTCGATCATTGCAGAGCAGATATCGTCACTGCCGTCGATAGCCTAAGAAAATAAAAGCACGAAAGGTCCTGAGGCTCAGTGCATTCAAGCCCCACCTGCTAAAGAAATGAAAAAATTCATTCAGTACCGACAAATTCAGTCCGGAGATCCGTAAGTTGTATTTGTTATTATAGTGTTAGTGAAAAGGTGAAAATGTTAGGATTGGCTTATCAAACTTAGGGCAATTATGAAACCTTCACTAAACATGTGATTAATGGGAAAACTATGTAAGGCGAGCAGTAAGTAAAAAAAGAAATTCAAGAGCAAAAGCTATGCAAATGTGTATTAAGTGTAGATAGAAATGCAAAAGCCATGAAACGTGTGAGGTGTAAAAGTGAAACAAAGACAAAGTATTAAATAGACTTCAAACAGACAGATTGATTTATCCTGATGTCCACAAGAAATGTATTTCAAGGAAAAGAGTAAGAAATGTGAATTGAGAAAAATGCAGTACCTTGATTACTGAGAGCAGTATATTTTGTTATATACCGTCCATTATTGTATGAAAAATGTATGTTAGTTTGTCTTATTGAGAAATTCCCGGAGACGAATCATTCACTTTTTAGAAAAGGTAGTGTTATGGTAATGCTAGTTATGTGTGGCAATTTTGTACACTCCACCAGAGTTTCCACGAGGCACTTTACTTCAGCCACCAACCATTACCCCACTTCCTCGTAATCGTACCTGGCTCTTCCAAGGAACAACTACACACTATTAACTGAACGGCATATTCGTCAATTAATTCACAAAGCTACCGGAGTACCACAACCAAACACCACTAATCCTTACAAAAAAAAAAAAAAAAAAATGGTGGCAAAAGTTCCATTACCACACATGACTCAATACTGTGTCGAACTCTGCATAACGTGTGTGGCAACGTGTTTCTTTAATAAACAATAGACACACGATTTCAAAGTGTCATGCATTGACCTGCGTTTCCACAGTTTGGACATGAGGCAATGTGTGGGAAACCAAAAATCACGCTATTACACAGGTAACATGAGGCAGACTGGGGTGAAGTAGGTAGAGTGTTGAAAAGTGTGAAGTGTGCTGCTGAGTAAAGTAAATCCAATAATTTGATTTCGTTCACTGGCTTTGTTTGTCGCACTTTGTCCTGGTTTTCCATATGTGTCAACTTGACACAGTTTTCCCCACTTTGACATAGATATCAAGGTGTGAACAATCATATAGGGAAAACGTGGTCATGTGTGTCAGATTGGTTCCAATACCACATGCGTCACCACTAATTACCACACTTTTTTCCTTATGTATTTTCATATGATTTGCCACATGTGATTATGTGTATTTACGTGTGACATGCCACACGTTTTTAGTAAGGGCATAAACATCCACATTTAGCCAAAGATTTTCGCAAACCACCAATCCACTGAAAGGACGGGTTGGTTTATTTAATTGAGATGTATCCATGTTTGTAAATGTACATTATGTTCTCTCAAGCAAAATCTAGATAAAAATTATTGCAACATTTACCAGAGTACTGCTGCAGTGATGTTGACGTGCCCATAGGGCCAACCCTAAGGAACCTTCCCAACTCCGACCAACATATATGCTTCGTGTGACACACCCTATTTGCTATACCTATTAGCCTGGAGGTGTAATGTCACCACCAGGCCGCTCTCACTGCCTCAAATTCCCCATTGCTGGGGGCTGTTTGTCTGGATTTTAGTTAAAATACGATTGTTATAAAGCGCTCGGCGTCATATTCGATAGTATCAATTGGATGTCAGGTAATAGCTTCCAATGGGGCCCTATACCGGTATATGCCAGCCTTAGAGACCCTAAGCTTTAATGAAGCAATTTAGCAAAGGGAAAAGTTTAAGTATATCTCTGTGGACTCCACGCATGCATTTTTGCGTAAAACGTTTCCCTGAATAAAAGGCAGCAAAGTAGCCAAAGTGGGGCTTCAGGAGTTTGTTGACAACATACCTTCCTTGTCGACAACATATTCTCCTCTAGCTTTCGTCACACCACCAATAAGAAGTCTCTAAATTATGGACATTTTCCAGACGTATATGGCCAGTTACAAAAATATCCCAAAGATAGCACAATTTAACATCCAAGCAGCATTAAATTAACAAACAATTATTAAACGGGTCGGGGCCTCTTCCTTTAGACTTTTCCAGGACGGCACCTTTTTTACTGACAAAGAAAGGCCCCTCTAGTGCTGTAGACAATCACAGGGACGCATAAAAGATACAATAAACTCAGACTTTAGGGGTTAAACTGAAGTGGCATTACAACGTTATCTGTGGTGCCCCATCTCCAAATCCTGGTCGCGTCACTTATTGCAGTAATGACCCTTAAAGAGTTGCAAATTTTTAATAACTATGAAAGTGTAATAACACATTCAATAGCTATTCATTGTAAATCGAAAGTTTAGAGGCGACAAATGCTATGGAAGCCTACAGAAAATGTGAAATTGTATGAACAATATTCAGCCATTAAAAGAAAATGTACATTTGTTACGAATGACGCGAGACCTTCCAAAGTATTATAGTGTAAAAATGAGATAGAAAGGCATTATTAAAAAGACGATTTGCACCTGTTTTCGAAAATTTCGTAAATGCCGCTCGACTTTCTTCAGTCGCGCAGATGAGGTGGAGGAAAGATAGAAACGGCGTCCATTAGAAAAAGTAACGTAGAAAAGTAAAACTTCTATTGCACTAGTTTATTTTATCTCGCCCAATACGAAATAATACACCCTCCCTCTTATTGTTTTGGCCAGTCTACTTTGTTTTTTGTTTCGGTGTGAAAGACCTAGGCTTCTTTTGTTGCCATGAGGGATGGTCCGTTTCTGTGGAATTAAGTTTTTCCCAGCGATCAAAATGATTCCCGAAGCGAAATGACCACAAGTAATATTTGCTTATGTTATTCAAGTTATGAAAAAAAATCATATCATGTGGGACAAGTCCATAGCGGAACTTTTATAGTTACCATAGCTAGTCATCCAATATTCAGACATTGACTAAAAAGAAGCGCTAACCGTGTCCTTCAAAGAGGTTAATTTTCCTATCCGCCATAACTAGCACTTAGATTTGATCGTACCATGTTTCCCGAAGCTTCTCAGCATCGTCAATGAAGTTTACGAAATGGTCGTTGATATTCTATTGCTTTTAAAGGGTGTTATTCTACTTTTTGGTTGGAAAATTGTCATTAACAGTTTTCTTTCATTAAAAAATTCACATTTTTTTTCAAAAAACAGCCTTTATTTCAAAAACATTTTTTAGACACTAAACAAAGGGGACATCAAAACCTTAAATGTTTTAGAACAAGGTTGATATCGGTACTTCAAGTTCAAAAAACATGTCATGAGAGTGATAGGTGGTGGGGTGCATAAGCGTGTGAATTATAAGTAAAGATTCTCTGGAAAAGGGAAAAAATCGGGAACCATTTGCCCCAAAAAGTATTGGATTTCAAAAACCATAACTCCCTTACCCTACCATCTGTTTTTATTCTGTACAAAATGTTCTCTAAAATTTTCCAAACGTTATTTTTCCATTAATCAAAGTGGTATACTGCCATCTATAGCCAGCCAAAATAAAAAGAAAAGCCAGTCAGTTCTGCTTTCAAGCACGGTGTCGGTACAATATAATGAATATGTATGAGAGCCAATATGCATGGAGCTCACTGTTATAACTGTCATCCTGTGTTGCCTTGGCAACACTCCCATTGGCAAAGGCCCTGTGCTCTCAAAGCGTGTTTGTATGCCGTGACAGAATAGTAAACTAATGAGTTGTAGGAACTGCGTAAACAACGACTACATGCCTTGTTTTGTTTGGAGAAGATCTAGGGAGTTGTCAGGCACTCTCTGGTTGATCACATGTTGGGCTTTATATGCATGAGTCGGTAGAATTTCAGTTCACATTTAGGACAGATCTAACTACAGTCATATCTCGCTCAAAAAAGTCAGATTGGGACAATTTGGTATCATTTAAAAGAAACTTAAATGGAAAATGTGCCAAAAAAGACATAAAAATTCATAACACCTCCTTTGTTAAAAAAACAAAAGAAAATGATAATAATGACTTCTTCGAAATTCACATCCTTTTGTTTAAGGTACTAATAGAAATTATTCTTCTCAATTAGGTTAAATAATGCATACATTACCTTATCAACATTAATGTATTTTCTCATGTACCTTTCCATAGCTTATAGAGCTAACCAACGACTCAAAGCAAAGAACACTCTGTGCCATTTTTAATGTCGTGTTAACATTTGTACAACAAAAAAAGATATTTATTAGACCCGGGCCCTGTAATATTTTCTACCCTTTTGGCCCAGTCCCTATTAATCCATTGCAAGCTCGTCTTCTGAATTCTCGTTGTTTATGTAAAAACCGCAATTTTCTAATTATTACAAGGCTGCCGTGTCTTCGCCCGCTTGACAGCTCGGGATATTTTTCTTGCCTGGTGCGTATGGCCAATGGACGCCACGCTTACCGGAGGGTGCTTTTCAAACAGATCATAATCCTACCATTCATTCATGGACCGAGACTTTCTCAACGGCCGTTGTAAACGAATGTATAAAATGTAAAATACAACTCTGTAATACATCAATGTGTAGATGCTACTTGAGGCAAAGGAATTGCATTTTCTGTATAAGACACTTTGGTAAAAATTTTCTCTGTACACTACGCGCCATCCCCTAAAGTGACTCATAATGTGTCATGATTGTTTTGTCGTTTTGGCAAAATGCATTTTTCATATTCCTCTGTATAGGACAAGAACATTTGTCACAATGGAAAACACAAAACATTGAGCATGTTTTGCAATCATGCGTTCACTAACTGTAGACAGGGCTTTTAGGGGTGGTTAGAGTGAGTAGGGTCAAGCCGTCTTTCAATATGGTGCTCCCCTTTCACCCACACCACAGCCTCCCATACCTGGGCCCTGTTTCATAAAGGGTTAAGCTCGATCTTAAGTTTGATTTCAATAGGCCTGACTGCATGACAGATCAGACTTAAGATCAATCGTAACTCTTTATGAAACAGGACCCTGGTGGTGCTTCTGCCTCTCGAAGGAAGAAAAAAAAATGAGTGAGGTATTACTACCTCAATGGAAAATGGGATGAGCAACTCTGTTGATAATAGTAAAATTTAATGCTAGGTGCGATGGTTGGATAAAGCTACGGTCGATTTTCAATTTTCACTACATTTTGGCAAAGGTCGTGAGGATCAGGTTCCAAACAGGGGAACATGTGATCATCCCAATATTCCTTCAAAAAGTGACAAATCAAAAAACAGGGCGGTGGCCTAGTAAATTATTCGCGTTGATACCTAGAAGCTTATGAAAAGTTTTTTTTTCTTTTTTTGAAAGTCTTTGATAACTGCCCCCTTTTTGCTGTAAATCCAGTACTTACAATACCTCTGTAGCAGTACTTTCTGTTGGCGGAAACCTTGTAGGCGTAGTGATTCCTTGCCAAAATGCCAACATGTTTTGTTACGCACTGT
>WURT03671135.1:0-17377 GCA_009936505.3 Holothuria glaberrima | reverse complement strand
TTCTTCTTCTCACCATAATGCATCCACATACCAAGTATGAAATTTATCCAAGCTTCCCACCTTGAGATATCGTGTAATTAAGATTTTCAGGCTTTGACCCCTGGTGACCCCAGATGACCTTTGACCTCCACCAAAAACGATAGGGTTCTTCATCTCAATATGGGCATCTACCTACCAAGTTTGGGAATGTTCAGAGTTTCCCTTCTTGAAATATCGTATAAACAAGATGTGTCACAAACACACACATACATACATATACCCACACGCACACATATACACAGATACATATACATGCCATCATGACCGCATAGGTTTCTCTTTTCATCGAAACCAAAAAGAGGGGTGGTGGCCATATCTTTGAGAGACTAGATCAGAGGAAGGAGATATACAGTAGACCTATTGCATTGAATATAATAGGAGATTGAGGTTACAGATGACTTAACAGAAATTTCTCATGCCAGAGGTTGATATTTATTTAAACTCTACATAAATGTAGAGTTGGAATAAGTTTAGAATATTTATCTCATTGTCCATTTATGGTCACTTTTCCTGCCTTGAAACTAGTAATCATAAATGTGTATGAAAGTTTCATAGACGCAGTAACTGTGCCCGTTCTGAGGACAACATAGGATGCAAACAGTCAATTGTTAGAGGGTTGCCTTAGGCTTCACTGAATACAACTCCATTACTGCTTCTAATTGCTTCACAGCAGTATATGCAAATACTGCAACAATGATGTTCAGAGCCATATTAAGCCATGACAACCTTTCAGAAGTAAAGATGCAGCAATATCCCAACTGATCACACGATCTGATCATGGGAGATTGTATTATTAACAAACCTATACACTGATCCTGGCACATTAACATTTGTCTCATGAGCTGGTCCTTCTTCAAGTACAAGTGCCCCTCCCCCCCACAACATGTGGTTGCTGTAAACAAACTTGGCCACTGATGGGATATAGCAGTTGCATCTGGAGCAACTGGCTTGATCAGGTTTGGCTCCCTCCTCCCTTCCCCATTCTGCCAAGATTAAAATTAAAGGATCAGATCAGGATCTGATCTACATTTGTATGACAGTTTTGATCCCAGAACAGGATCTAACCCTGAGCACAAGATAAGGTCTGCATCTTGTGTAATAGGATATTAAGTGTTCCTGCTCTAATGTTGCAATTTAAATAAAGAGGGATGTACAGTATCAACAAAATAGGTGAAAGCTTTTAACTGATGAGATATTTTGCAAAGGAAAGGAAAGGATGAAATTTCACAAGCTGTGTTACTTCCTGTAAAAGGAAAAAAACATTACCCAGCATCCATACATACACTCATGTAAATAAAACAAACATGTCATAATGCTGTCAATCTATAAATAACATCCACGGGTTTCTCTGAATCCTCATTTCAAAATAAACAATTCCAACTTTAGCCCACAAAATACCCTCCATGGAAAACCATGGCTTATCCAGATCCGTAGTCTTCCTTCCAAACAATCTTCCTGTCTCTTCCTCGTCCTGGAGCAATGTCAGATCTTTTCTGACAGTGTTAGCTTCCTTACTGTACCTTATCACATCTCTTCCTCCTGGCCTGTTGCTATGGCTACAGTCAGTACCTCATAAGTAGAAACATCTTTCTACATCTCTTCAGCACTGTCATGTTTTCCGTAATGCCTCAATAAAATGCTGTAAGATATAAATAATATCACCATTTACATCCTGTTGCGTTTCTCCTTAGAGACAGCACACAGCCCTTCATCTTTCTTAGGGCAGAAGCTTATAAAATGTTGATTGTTGATATTTAAAAGTGGACCCATTACAACTTGCAAAGAACCAGATACTTTACAAAAAGTTTAACAAAACCTGCTATGGGGGCTTGTGTTATCCATTTTAAGGGGGTGCTATTTCAGACTCAGAAATGTTTCATGTACTGTAATAGACAGGGAAAAAAATCTATTCTTTTTCTTTTCCTCATTATTTTGATTACACTTCCACATATATGGTTAAAAGTTGTAAGTGACTTTCCTCTATTCCCTGGTATCTTTTTATTTGTTTTTTCTAAAGGATTACTCTCCAAAGGAGTATCATACCTGTGCACTTTGATACATATTCACCTAAATATTGAGTTTACTTGATATAAGCATTACTGTAATTTTGATAATTTGAGATGTTAAGGTGGGCAAGTGCCTTTGAAGCTTGATGCAACTCTCTCAAGTGCTATTTATAACCAGTATCCCGTAATAGTCTCTGTTTAATACAACCATATGTCTTATATCAGCCAAAGGGCAGTCATGACACAAGTGAATATGTCAAAGTGGAACCTTGTTCCATCTGGCATTTTGGGTTCAAGTATTATTTACAAATGTTGAGGAAACCAACGATTCATCAAAATGCCAGTACAATCAACCATACAAGCAGCATGGATGCTTTTGTGGAAGCTGCTCAAGACACGTCCTGCATGCACTTTACAGCTCTTACTTGGACTATGCAAGACTATCTGAGAGCTTCTCACTGAGTCATATGTCCCTTCAGGGTTGTAACTCCATTTAGGAGTAGTTTCAGTTTTTTTGCCTACAATGGGAAATAGCCCCAAGGATATTTCTTAAAAAAGCATAATCCACTATGCATGCATATTCAACAGATTAGGAGTTATGCAATGAAATACTCAATGATTGAGCAATTGTTGACATATAAAACTACTTTGATTAAATGGAAATATTGCGTACATTTTACAGAAAATCTTCATACTTTTTAAACCAATATTAATAAATAAACCAGAAAACCCAAAGGCTTAGTGATTCCTTGCCATTGAAAATGTTGCCCGATTTTCTTGGGAAGGTTTGCTTTTCAACCTCTAATGACCCCAGATGACCTTTGACTTCCCCAAAACAAACCAGTTCTTCCTCCAACTATAAAGCATCCATGTACCACGTATGAAATCTATCCAATGTTCCTACATTAAGAAATTGTGTCAAGAAGTTTCTCACACTTTGACCCAGGTTACCCCAGATGACCTTTGACCTCAACCAAAGACAAAATGGTTCTTCTCACCTTAAGGCAAGTACAAACCAATTATGAAATCTATCCAAGCTTCCTACCTTGAGATTACTTGTTAACAATGTTTTCAGTGTTTGACTCCCCATGACCCCAGATAACCTTTGACCTTCACCAGAAACAACAGGGTTCATCTTCTCACTATAACGCATCCACATACTATATATGATATCTGTCCAAGCTTCCTACCTTGAGATATCATGTTTACAAGGTTTTCGGCTTTTGACCTCTAGTGACCTCAATAACCTTTATCCTCCACTAAAAACAATAGGGTTCTCCCCCTCAACAAACAAAATCTATATACCAAACAAAAAAAGTGTCAGTCATTGCTATACCTCGAGATATCATGTTTACAAGCCATTTACAAGGTTTTTGCAGTTTAACCTAAAAGTGACCTTAAATGACCTTTGACCTCCATCAAAAACAATAGGGTTTTTCTTCTTAACATGACAAATTTACATACCAAATATGAAAAGTGTCAGTCATTCCTATCTCGAGATTTTGTGTTTACAAGGTTTTCCGTTTTAGACTTCTGATGACCTCAAATGACCTTTGACCTCTACCAAAAACAATAGGGTTCTTCCTCTCAACATTACAAAGCTATATACCACAAATGAGAGTGTCAGTCATTGCTATCTTGAGATATCATGTTTACGAGCTAAGTGTCACATACACACACATACTCACACACACACAACATCACCATCGCATAGATTCCTTGCCTGCCTTCGGCATGGAATAAAAAGTGATAGACAATTCAAAATATGGCAATACAGTAGCTTTCGTTTCAACAAATAAGGCTCTCACAGGAAGAAATTTGGTTATTTGTTGCACAAAAGTAATTTGTTCACCCAAACTTTCCCAAAATTTAAATGATGCAACATCCATTACTCTTGTGAGGCATAATATTTTGAGGGGATAAAGCTGTTGCTAGAGTTCATTGGCAAGACTTAACAGTTTAATAATGATTAACAGTATTTTCTTTGTATGCCATTTTGGTGCATTTTACACAATATTTCTCTTTAAGTTGAGTGCTTCCAAATGTAACAGTGTGAAAGTTGAATCCACTTCCAGTTTTCATGTTTAGAATAAAACTAAGTGTCTCTCTTCCTTTGAGGTTAAAAATTATGCTGAACTTTGTATTAAGTGGTTGAAATGTGGTTTTTGTGGGACAGTAGGTGGTTCACTCCTCCAGGTGGTGACTACTGTATTTATAAAGGCAGCAAACCTTAACTCAAATTAACAAGAAGTATTACCTCAAAATTATAAAAGTAGAGGAAAAGCCACAGTGTCAAAAATTTCCCATTTTCTCAGATGATATACATCAGCAATTTGTTGAGTCTAACATTAATTCTTGGAAACATCAACAGGAAGACAGTCACATCAAATTGCAGGTAATCAATTGGCAATTAGCAACAGATGGCTCTTTAATGCCAGCTAATTTTAGGATTTATCAGCTGGACATGTAAGCAGAAAGTTCCATTGCCATAGAGAGAAATTTTGCACATGGACATCTTTAAAGGATATAATTCCAAAAATACACAAGAGAATAAGTAGATAAGATTAGAAACTCAGTTTTTACATCTTAAACTTTTGGTTCTTAATACAAACACTGTCTCCTACTCCACTGCTCACGAAGAGATCTTCTCCACTGTCATTTCAAATACTGAACTAACAATCAAACTTAACTTGGCAAAAATCAGTCTGTTACTGTATTTCACGGAAACACTTTGAATTTTTTTTATACGACCTTGATAATTTTACATGTTTCTGAGTGTCACAAGACAAATTTTCATAAAAAAATACATGAACATTCAGAAATATATTTCCATGACCTAACATGAAACTTTCAATCATTCTAGCTTCTGCATATTTACCAGCATCTTACATATGGGACAATGATTTGACTTTTTCTTGGTCTCCTCTCATTTTTTGGGTCTTTTTTTCCCTCCTTTTTGGTGTACTTTGCATTTCTCATGTCTCTCCTTCTTCCCATCTTACTACTCACTTACGATTGTAAAAGGATATATATTTTTGGACAAAAATGGCATTTATATTGGTTCAAATAATAAGCCTTACTTAAATAATTTTGTAGTGAGGTAATTATCAGTTATTAAAAGGGGACGTTGCATTTTAAATGCACCATCATGGCATACAAAGAAAACATCTTTAACCATTATTAAACCATTCAGTCTCACCAATACACTCTAGCAATGGCTTTATTTCTTCAAAATGTTATGCATTACAAGAGTAATGGATATTACATCATTTGAAACTTTGAAAGTTTGGGTGAACAAATTACTTTTGTGCAACAAATAACTGAATTTCTTCAAGGGAGATACTCTAATTTCTAGAAAAGAAATCTACCCTACTGCCTTATTTTGAATTGTCTATCATTCTATATCTGTAAATATTGGTTTAAAAAATATGAAAATTTTCTGTAATTTGTAAAACAAATGCAATATTTGCCTTTAAGTAAGCTAATGCCATCCAAGAAGTTTACAATTTTTACCATCTTCCTTATCAAATAACCGGTACATCTTAAATCTGCTCCTTAAAATAAACCCACCTTCCAAGTTTTCCATAAAATTGCATGCATTTTCCATTTTCCAACTGAGTAGGCCTATAGCAGTTTACCATTATGGGTACATGTACACTTGTACATGCAATATAAAATAAAGTGTACAGGAGCTCGAGCAATTACTATTCGATAACGAAAAATGACATATGATATGAGAAGTCTCCTTCACTAAGGACAGAGCTACACAATTGCGCAACAGATTACAAGAGGGAAATCCCCTCATGGTGCAAGAGCATCAACAAAAATATCAATAGTACTCAGGCCAGGGCCACTTCATCAATAAAACAGCAAGGCAAGCTTTATAGTACAGTATCAATATCAACAAAGAGTGATATATATACTGGCACAGCAACAAAATAATAGTAAAATTTGCAGATGGTAATGCTCTTACATTGTGTTGCTGTTAAAGTTAATGATTGATAGCTTGTGTGTAAAAGTATATGCTTTGTCTAATATTCATTGTGGTAAAGAGTTTTGTACTTTGAAAGAGGCCTAAATACTCACAGCTGTCTCTCAGTTTATAACTGAGGAAGTATACATTAAAAGTTTACTTTCATATAAACAAAGGTTCAGTTCTTTTGAATATGAACAAAGACCTATTAAAGAGCACTAAAGATGGAGACTAGTGACAATACCACATTTGGCTCTGGTCTCAGTTTTGGCAAGATGTGTATATCAGCTAGTACCGAAACAGGACTTCACATGGGACTACAAAGCAACAATTAAAGTAATGACAACAGAAACAGCAGTATAAAAGGGATGGAAGTTCCTTTTCAGAGTGAGAGAAGGAGTTTAAAACGAACTTGAAACATGAAGTCCTTGTGCCCTGACACTCAGCTGACAGGAAATTGAACCTAATTACAAAGGAAGACTTGGAATTTTTTCTTCCAAACCAGAGGTGGCATAAAATCTTAAACATTAATACAAAGTCCTTACCTTAAAATAATCTTTAAATATCTTTGGATCCATTTCACTCACAGCATTACAAAATGCCTGCCAGAAAAGAGAAAGACACAAAAGTTAAAATGAATTACTAGCTGGTATCAATGCAGTTTTATATCCCATACCATCTTAGTTTGGTGGTATTTTCAATTGCTCCTTCTTTGCATCTGTTGTATGGTCTTCTTTTATAATTTGTTAATTTAAAAGAGCTACGATGGGGTTTTCAAGCTTCAGTTGAGGCAGAGTTAGGGAGAGGAGGAGCAGCTAGACCAAACTGGATAAGGATTCTATCAAATTTTTGTTGGTATGATGATGTCATTGCGATGCAAAATGGTGGGCTATATATAATATCTTTAACAAAGCTTTCAACTAATTTTTCTGTACGATTAAGATGAATACAGTCTACTAGATATCACACATGGCTATTCAAAATTGAACAATCAAAACTATATTTTTTAGGAATTTTTCTGAGAACCCTTTGTCAACCACGCTCTGGGAAGAGTTACCTCTTCCCCCTGGCCTCCTCCAAAATATGTTTGTTTTATTAGTAGAATGCACACAATGTGAGACACTTTCAGCCATTGAGAAATCATACCATTAAAATACTCATTGTTTCCTAATTATTAAGGTTTAAGAATTGGTTAGTCACTAATTTTCACAAATTTTCACTATTTTCCACAAAACTTAAGTTACTCAGTGGCATTTGTAAACTAGGGTACCCTACACTGTTCAGCAGACAAGGAAGTGACCAAAATAGTTGTTTGTATGACCAGTACAGGAAGGTATGTACATATCTTTAATTCTCCACTTCCAGGGTTTGAGGATTTCCTTATCCTTGCCATGTTTAGTCAGTGGCATTAAACCTCAGATGAAATTTTATCAGTCTACCTAACGGGCAATATTTGAATTGAAAGGGTAATTGCAATTGTTATGATTCCAGTAAGAATACCCTGGGCACTTTTTCAAACACAGCAAAACACATATCTTAAAGTTCAGGTGACATACCAGTAAATAAGCCTGATTTGACTTGGAAGTTAAAGATTAAGATTTCCCACGGAAAGATCCTTTGGAATTATTTCAATATCTTTTATGGTTTTTAAGATAGGCCTATAACTCTTCAAAGTTTGAATGTTTCTGAAGTAACTCATTGCCATGCAAAAATAATGATGTGTAGTGTTGCACAGAGTTGGCATAGCTTTTGTTAACCCTATATATACTATTTATCTGTTAATTACTTGTAAGAACTTACAGATTGGTGAGTGATACTGATATTTTTTATCAAGGAAACAATTTTAACTTTTGAAATATCCTTCAGGACATACTAATGTTACAACTGTCCTTGAAATGAAGGTAAAAAAAAAAGGATAACACTAGCCACATTTGGCCAGTCCCTCTCTCAGCATCACAAATTTGCATATTTAGCTCATTCTTATTCACAATAACAGTGCGAAATGGAAACTACCCTGTAAAATGGTCAATTTTTGATGGATTTTGATGGGAATTGTTGCCATTTTCTAGGTTTGTAACATTTTTTTACACCGAATATGCAACTATGTCATGTTCATGTCACCAGACTTTTAACTTTGATTTATTAAGCAATACATTACAAACTTATGATCAAGCATACTGCACCTCTGTGTGCAACCCGGTACTAGTATCAAAACACACGTCTGGTTACATTGAAAGGGAACTGCAGTTAACCCAATTTGAACTAGTATACCCTGCAATACTAATTCATGAATGGGTGTTTTTAACCATGAGACAATATTTTTGTGATTGATTGTTGAATTCAAGGAGAATATAAACTCCTTGATCTATCCTTTTGTTTGTTATATTCAGGTTCAACATGTCATCAAAGATACTTATAAGGCAAGTATGGGGAGATTTGCAAGATTTTGATCACTTTTTATAATATACATTTTGGATAACTGCAAAGTAGCTATGACACTGTAAAATTCGATGCCCGTACTGTGCAGATATATAAAAATATGTTCTTTAAAACACATATCAACCACTGTTGTGATAAAATACCTGTTCCTTCACTGCCAAAACTGCAAAATTAAACACCCTTTTTGAGGCTTGAAATTTTCACTTCTTCAAAAATTTTGAAAAGCATGTGACGTCATGTGACGTTGTATTAGGAAACCTTACATATACGCTTGCTTAAATCAGTGTTATTGCTGAATGGACAATATTTTGTACAAAATCGTCAGAGAGCAATTGAATGTAACAGTCTACATGTTATCAGATCAAGCTTGCTGTGAGGTGAGTCCATGTTGCTGCCCCCTCCAGCACAGAACCTTGTATGGGAAGGTTGCTGCAACCCAGCGCCTAGTAAACACGTATGTGTGTTATTTTTTGACTGAACCAATATTGTTGCAAGATTCACTTATAACAATATATGTTGTGCCGACATGTATTGACCTTGACAGAGGCACAATCCAATGAGGTATCTAGGATAAGAAGCACCACAAGCAGATCATTCATTTTTGTACTCCAAACAGGGCGTATGTCCTAGGTAAGAGTATGTGGGGACTGAGGTAAGGTGGTGTTCTCCCCCTGCCCCCACCCCAAGATAATTTTTAATTTTACAATGGATCTGATACATAGTGGTGATAACTTGGGTAAAACTTTACACTCACGTAACTAGAAATTCTCATTTAAAGGAAAGCCAATTGTTTTGGGAAGTGTAGTGGAAGGGATAGCTTTCAAGGGGAGGAGGTTAGGGGAACTGTGACATTTTTTGCTGAGGTAAATCCCCTTAACTGCAAAATGGTGATATCTTTGTGGCAAAGGGTGGAACTGACGGTAGAATTATTTAGAAATTTCCATCATTTAGCAATTTTGCAGGGCTGAGTGTAAATGATAGAATGTAGTATAAGGGAAGGGGTACCCCACCCTTGGGGAAATTTTGAATAATTACAGTCCTCTTGGAATATACCATCCTTTCACTTCTACCCCTCACTATATATGTGGCCTCAGAGCACTATTTTACAGTATTGCCCATTGTCCAGTGGCGGCACCAGAATTTTAAAAGTGGGGAGGGGGGTGGGACGGAGGGCAATAGAAAATGTTGGAGGCAAAAAAGATTTTAGTGGCTAGAACGAAAACGAGCATGAAGCTTGAGCTTTGGCAGGTGGGTTAGATAGTAAGTTAGTTAACTAACTTAAGCCGATGGAGTCCAAGGGCCCGCGATAGGGGGGGTCCAGGAGCGAAGCCCCAATGGGGGCCAGGGAAAGAAACCCCCAGAAGCACTGAGTTTTAGCATATCTCTGCGTAAAAATTAAGCCTCAGGATAGGTATATTTTGGTTCATAATTCATTAACCAATGCAAAGATTCCTAATAGTAAGGCTATTCCTCCTGTCACACCACTATACTTCAGGAGCTGAGTGGGGGTATTTGGGAGGAAGCGGTTCTGACGGGAAAAATTATCCCCTTCCCCCACACTGGCGCCGCCACTGCCGTTGTCACCATTTAAGGTATTCTCTCTTCATACTTTGTGTGTCTCTATAGATTAGAAATATGCTCAGATTTTGCCAAAACTTAAAAATAACCTTGCCTCCCCCATAGTTACCCCTCCATATACCCCTTTCCTACTCTTATATTCATGTAGCCTATTTATATTCATATAATTGTATTCATATCTTTGTATTCGTATATTTCACATGAACAACCGTCCTTTCGCTAACATGTACTGTTTGTGTGCATGTGAGTAATGGGAGTGCATGTACAGCTAATCAAATCATCACGAATGGTTGTCCTAATATGACGTCATCATGGAATTAGTGTGAAATCCTTTTTTCAATGGACAGCTTTCGGGCCCGGATTTCAAAACATTAATTTCTTAACTTTGGTTGAAGCTATGAAGCCAGTTAAAAAAGTTTTGAGCACAAATTTCCCTGTGCTTTTAGAAGAAGGTAGTCTTGGTTGGTGTAACTTTTCATGTCATGGCCACTTTAATCATGTGACAATAATTTTGTTAAGTCCGAACCCCATAAAAATCATACAGAATTACTCATCTGTTTAGCTTTCATAAGTACTTTATTAATGTTGTGAAACATTGTGACAGACTCCTTGACAATTACGATTGTGATGGAAAAAATGAGGCATTCTGATAAATTTTGCTGATGTTTCAAGATAAAGTCGCAGGAATGCTCATTCCTTTTGAGAATAACTGGATTAATGTGATGCTCCTACCTACAGTAACCAAAATCAATAACTAGAGCAGCAATGCTTCAGTTGCTCAATCCTTCTGATGTTATGGCCTGTCCAGTTTTAAATAGTTTTGAACAAAATCATAGTCCACACATGGTATGTACCAAAACTCTGTCATGTTGGAATGGCCGGCATGTGTAACACTGTTGACTATTATCAGTTGGGGTTAAACAACATGGGGGTTGGGATAAGAAGAACAACCCCCCCCCCCTCAGAGCCAGTGGAAGGTTTGAATGAAGTTGCCATATATTGCATATATGTTAAAGCAAGATCCCTATTTTATTTTAACATGAAAAATGATACTGTAGATTCCTTTATACTGGAACAGTGGTACTGTAAATGTCTGTAATGTAAAAGTCGACTTTCTTGAAGTCTGCACCATGGTTTTGAAACTTTTTATTACGTGGAGTACCATTAGGAGATAATTTTGCACATCTATCTCTTCTAGTAAGAATATTACACCTATCTCTCTATTTAGAATAATCGATGTGCTATATATAAATTGTTTACAATCTAACCATTAATAACTTGCAAACATCTTTCACAGACCTGCTAAGTCTGCCTTTATTAACAATATTAACTAAATATAGTATTCAACTCGGTCAGAACTAATACTTTCCCAACCAGGAGTGCAATGGATTATTTATAGCAGCACTAAATTCATACAAGAGTAAACAAACAAACTTTTTTTGGAATTTGTCTCTAAGAAATAGAACAGAAATGAAACAAAAAGCACAAATTCACACATACTTGAGGGTTGCATAGTCCCACCAATCCTGAAGCTCCCACTTGTAACATGTTGTGCCATATCAGTTTCAATTTGTAGCAGACTTTAATCATTGCTAAATGCACCCACTTAGTCATGGGAACTGGGAGTATAAAACAACAGCACTACATCACTACTCTATTGTTTATACTCCCAGTTCCCATGATTCTTTGGGTGCATTGTACAATGTTTTAAGTCTGAGTTTGACCCCCTGTGACTGCAGATGACCTTTGACCACCAAAAAAAAAGGGTTCTCAGTCTTACCATAACACATCTGCATACTAAGTATGACATTCATCCTGCTTCCTACCTCAAGATATGGTATTAAAACAAAAAATGAATGCAAAGCAGTATGGGATGCTGTATTTCCATTTTCATTTTGAGTAGCTGCTGCTTACTAATCAGCCAACATATCCCCCAAAAAATTATCAACTTCAAATCCTGAAAACTGCATTTTTATACTATAGGCCAAAAGTAATAGATTTCAAAATTAAAACGTAAACAATCACTAATGTGACGATGCTGAAAAAAAAAAATTAGCTGTAGCTAGTGACCAGCTAGTGTGACAAAATCCCAATACATGTTATGTATTGAGATTAAAACTTAGCCTTGTTCAATGTTACAGTAGGCTATGATGTCGTATGTACTTGCTTCAACTTCACTTTGGCTTGAAAATATAAAATAATATATCTCCATAACTACAGATAAGAATTTAATGAAAAGTTCACCAGAATGCTTTCACTAAGTACTCCTCTAACATACAAACATGTAAATCGTTCAAGACAATAAAGAATTGAAGTGTACACTGGACTGGACTGGATATAGGGGTGGCACCAGTGAGGGAGCTGAGAGAAAGGGGAAAGCCCCACTGTTGGGGAAATTTTCCAATTTTGTCAGGGAACCTTAATCTATACAATAAATAATGTGAAATCCCAACGCCCATCAGTCACCCTGATGATCTGCTTGATTTTACTCTTTGGAAGGGCAGCTTTTTCATAGAAGATCCCCAAATTACCAATTTTCTTTGGAAAGAAAATCCCAAATTTTGTAAATTTTCTTCAATAAAACCCCTAAAGTTTCAAATTTTTGTAAAAACAAAACACAAAAGTGTTTTGGCATGCTTCACATGCTGTAAGTTTTACCTCTGATGTCCTTTTGGCAACTCATAGCCCTTATTGGGGCATTGGGTTGCTGGACCCCCAACTGGAAGTTTGATCCCCTGTTAGGCAAATCCTGGCACCAGCCCTGACTGGATAACAAGCCAGGTCATGTGCACTTTGTTATACCTTTCACAATACAAGTCTTTAAACTGACAGTGTTATGTTTGGTTTTAAGATAATAGACACAAGGGATACTAATTCAAAAGAAATACACTAAAAAAAAAAATACAACTAACCCCCCTGTATTCTGTTAGGCATAGAACATAAGGAAAAAATGTTCAAATATCAAAACACCTGTCTAAACTTGGAACAATCTTTGTTAGAGACAATCGTGAGAATATACAGGTTTGCTCTTTCTTTGTAAGGACACCAGCTGCTGTATAGGAGTAATTATCTTGATCATAAGGCCAGACCACAGTTCTTTAGATAACTTTTGACCCAGTGAAGGGAAGTTTTCACTGTGTACAATATAAAATATAAGAGATGTATAACAATCTCAAACTCACAATGGATAGCTTTCAAAGCACAGTTCAGTGTGAGTAAGAGGAAGGACTGGAAAAACTGACAGGTAGGGAGTGCATGCTGATGGCTGTCTTTTTTTTTATTTTTATTGTAAACTCATTTCCTCATGGCTATCTGAAAAGTCCAAATTACATATTTGACAAAATTAGTAATGAAGCTTATCTGAAAAAGATTCAAGGGGAACCAATCTTGCCCCAGATGATAAAAATTCTCCTTCCTAAATTTACTTCCAGCCACAAAAAAAAAACAAAAAAAAAACACACACACACATGCCCAGTGTACCTCCAATGCAAAACTGAGTAAATACTCCTGGCACATAGTATCAACATACTACTATGTGTGAGCTGTTTGCTATACTGAGTGCTCTGCACAAGTTATCATTGACCATTACAGAATGATGCAATTGTTTTATGTCAATCAAAATGTATTCACCAAGTGCTAATAGAGATATGGAGGTACTCCCATACATGTCTATGATGATGCAACAGCCCCTTTAAAGATACAAGAATGTAAAACTAGATCTCCTATCCACATGATAAGGTGCAGAAACCTTAACTCACAACATCATTTTTACTTCACAAATAACCTTTCTTTCTAAAATTATTAAATTTTCTGACATTTTGTATAAAATTATATCATTTCAGGCTTAGTCTTTGGGACAATACACAGTAACATACAGACTGTGAAATTTAGAACTGAAAGGAAATGCTCTCCATGCCTCCCCCCCCAAAAAAAAACAAAAAAATATCTGCTTAACACTGTAATTTCAAATTTAATAATGAAAGAGGAGGATCTTGTTCCAGCTGGCAATTAATAGATAATGATTTTAACTGTTTTTACAAAATTTCTTGGAAGCAAACCATTTCCTATCTCACTTAAATAAATTTACTCATGAATCTTAGCCAAGGTAGCTTTATACTTTGGGAACAACAGGAAGTTACAACCAATAAATTTGTGATACTAATTCAAATTCTGAGTATAGGTAGCGTACTATATAGTCATGATGTGTTTTTGGAGATGAAGAGAGAGGAGGGGCTGGGAGTATATCAACTAATTAAAGGCAGGCATTTAATTCTGAGGCGTGCAGGTGTAATCGCACACAATCTCTTGCCCCAAGTCACTGTGAGAGGTGTGATTTTTTGTACACCTAGATAAAGAATGGGAACTCCAGTAAAGCTATTAAAGTTTAATATAATAGCAGGGAGCTGTAAGAGATGGAGATTGCTCAACCAAATCTGCCAGACAATATGTACTTGAAAACTATTAAATCCTCTTCAAGTAACACAATTTGATTGGCAGGTCCTTTTGTTCTTATTGTAACGAAGACAGAAGACAGAAGACGGTCTCCATAAATTCAGAAAAATGAGCTGTCATGACTTCAAAAGTAACATTTCTTGGAGGATGTTCACAAAAACTCTAGATTTTTAAAACCAGGACATGACTTTTGGCCCCTTCCCATTCAAACAAACTCAAAGAAATATATCGATTGAAAACTTTAATTAGCATCTTTAGCAAATATTTTGAGTGGCATACTGATACAATTGAACTTCAAACTAGGGGAGCATCGCAAGTATTAGGCATAGACAAAGCTTTATTTGCAGATCGTGACATTCATAACGAAGACGTGTCACGACCAGAACCCAAAAGAAGCGCAAATCCAAGTGAAAAGTGTGACAGGGGCAGCCTTCCCCGATGGGAGAATGCCCCTGCCCCCATCTGGGGCCATCCCTGGAGTTGTACATTCTTCGTTTCCATGTCTTTGGTCTTTGTTTTGCATACACCCATCCATCTTTTACACTCAGAGACGTGAGACCAAAGGTCCATGAGACCGAAGGTCCACAAGACCGAAATTGTATTAAAGCATATGGGCGAAGCTGTAACTGGTTTGACTCATTAAGGTTTGTGAGACTGAAGGTCTGCGAATCCAAAAGTGAATTAGGGTCCACAAGACCGAATGTCCGTGAGACTGAAAGTGAATTACGGCTGGGGTTAAGGGTTAGGGTTTGGGTTGAGACTGAGCTAGGACTGTTGAATTTATGGGACCTTTTTGAACTTGTGGGACACCTATTTGAACTTATGGGACATCAATACGAACTTATGGGACTCTGGAAATTTTATTTTTTTTTAATTTATGGGACTAAAAAGTGATTTTATGGGACTTTTAAAATGAACTTATAGGATGCTGTAGTGAACCTATGGGACTCTTTCTGAACTTACAGGATGGTTGCAAAAAAATAGACTAAGTCTAGAACGAACTTTGTGCATAAAATGTAGCACTAACTCTAACTCTTAACCCTAATTTCACTTTCAGTCTCATGGACCTTTGGTCTTGCAGACCTTCTGTCTTCCGAACCTTTGGTCTCCCGGGCCTTCAGTCTCCCAGACCCTCTGTCTTCCCGGGTGGCAACTCTCAGAGACATGCCACTCTAAAGTGTTCACTTTCTGGTACAGGGAATGCATAAGGTGAACAACTGGGTTAGATTCTGAAGACCAACCTCTCTTTGTCAATCACCCTTAATCTCTGTGGTCAACAGTCTTGGGCATGGCTGATTTGCTGATTATTTGCATGACTACCTCAGTGAAGAAGGACCCAGCAACCACAAGTACCGGTTTTGAGTGCATTCATTGTAAATTGTCCTTTGTGCATTATGAATAGTGCAAGAAACTTCAGTAGCCACCTGGCTGGTCAAGCAAGAAAATCAATAAGTATGATTGAAAGGAAGCAAGGTGGGTCAGCCACGCTTTCGCTTTCGTATCAAAGCCCAGGGAAGCATTTAAAAATTCCCTAGAGGAGTTGTACGGGACACTGTATGGTTCCAACCTTGCAGGAAGCTAACAGTTTGAACATGTGTCTATACCAAAAGTGGGGCAATATGGAAAGAGCTAGTAGAGGGGTTGAAAGGGTGATAGCACCACCTGTGCTAAGACTCTGCCACATAGGTATTGTTAGGCAATTAGGGGAAATACATATGTAAATAGGAGGTAAGGAGGAGTGTAATAGACTAGCAAGTTTGAATTGAATGGCTTGAATTCCCTTGAATAGAAATATCCCAATAACATCTGAGGCTCCTATACTGTATGAGAAGAATAATGTTACATCATGTCTTTCAAACCCACACTCACACATATCATGTTCATAACTCACGATACTGGTATTCCTTTGATTTGAAGATAGGTTATCATTATAAAGAAAGACTTCCAATTGCTTCAAACTTACAAACCATTATGCAATAGTGGTAGATTGCTCCCAAAATCTTTCCAACTTTATAGACTCTTTAGTTAATTTTCACACTGCAACTAGACAATCCACTAAATATTCTGAAGAGCATTAAAAAAAGTATTAGTTAACAAAATTGAGAAAACAACTCTCAAAGCATCTACATTTTTCAAGTACATGAGCAGAAATTAATGCCGGTGTCAATTGTAACCTTCACCTAACCCCTCCAAGGTTTGTTGCAGATTCCACGTCTAATCATCTTTATGATGACCTCCAGTCTTCAAGTCTCAACTAGAGCACCAATGGTGCAGAAGCTCATACCTTCAACTAAGGGTCCTTGGGTTCTTGTCTTTACTAGCACAAGTGTCATATGACTTTAAATGACCTCAAATGACCTAGTACATGATGCCTTAAACCAAAACTTCTAGAAAAAAAAATAAAAAGATCACTAGCCAAGCACCATTATCACAGGCAGTCAACTCTGTATAACACTAAAAGGAAGAGGGGTTAACCATTTTCCAAAACATCAAAGATTGGGCCCTAAGGCTCACCTTGGGCCTTGGACCCAAAATTTTTGTACACCATGAAGGTACCACTAACCTAGAACCATAATGACAACATCAACATTGTACAAAAGATTCTGTAGTTGAAACATTTTGTAGATTTTCATAAAATGGGCTGTAGGAGCCCTATGGAACCTTGGGCCAAAATTTCCAGAATACCATAAACAGATCACTAACCAAGCATCATTAATATTAACATAACACAAACTGGAGAAAAAGTAAATCCCTTTGCAATATTTCACGGAATGGACCCTACGGTCCATCTTGGGCCAAGGATTAAAAATTCTTGAACAACCTGAAGGAACCAATAACCAAGTGTCATTATGACAAACCATCAACATTGTACAAGAGAATGTGTAGGGGT
>WURT03671113.1:0-11979 GCA_009936505.3 Holothuria glaberrima | reverse complement strand
CCAATTGCACCATTTCTTTAATTTATGACCCACATAAAACTTATCTGGATCATCCAAATCTTTGATACCGGCAAGGCCATGGTAACACGAAATATTTGTCAGGCATAACCAGCGACTCTGTCATAATTTACGCTACTTGAAGTTCTCAATTAATGTTTCTGTGACAAGTTCACTCGAGGAATATGATGTCAAACTTATAAACGGTCTGAAATTTTTTAAGATGAAGGACAATGAACAAGAGCAATACCGTACTTTTTCTTCATTTTTCTTGGGTAGTTTGTAGTCCACCTCTAGCCAGGGAGGAGCTGTGTAACAGACTGTTATGGTAGCAAACTAAAGATTTTTAGTTTCCTAATGTTGACGCAAAAATCGTAATATTCCTACAAGAAAATTTACCTACACCTGTATACGGTTCAGCGGTAAACCTGCCCGTGCTTGACTAACAATTATGATTCTTGGTAATCAGGTCCCCTTTTTATCGGAACAATTCAGAATTTGATCTCACCTTCATAAAATTAAAGATCTAGGATAAGCAATCGACTGCTGAAACTTTTATGTCATTTTTACAGATTATTTTCAAAACCATGTGGCCTATGAAACCCTCGGTTCTTCCCCCATGTCACAGTCCTATCGACCACATAAATTAATCTTACAACAGGGCAAGGATGGTCAAAAATGTTGTCACCATTTAAGAAACAACGAAGAATAATTTTTCACCCTGAAGGTTCGTATTGGAGGATTTGCCCTCCTTGAGAGCAAAAATCACATATTAAGGGTCGGGACGACTGGCTGGGGCCCTAGGGCCGGACTCTTGACCCATAGGCGCACGAGGTGGGACTAAGCTGAGGTTTAGCCCCCACCTCACCCCCACACACACGAGCGGGCAAAATATAAATGCTACCTACTAGCAAACGTGCATAAAATTTCGATACAACGAGCTCACCCCCTCATTGGAAGTGGCCTTTTACCACGTATGCCTTGCCCCAAAGTGTTCAGGTGTGTGCTCCGAAATCGAGCTGTTGTGTCATGCTTTTTTTGCTTCCCCCGTGCCCACCCCCCAATAACCGTTTTGTCCCCGAATGCTAGCCAACTTTCAAGATTTTCCTACTGATGCAGACTACGATTGGGGAGAATTATCTTCGTGTCCTTTCGCAACTACAGTGTTTGTTTTTTGAGTATCGTTTTCGCGTTCTGTCGTCTTGGTTTCCGAGTCAGTGAGAGGATATTTCTTGAGGAGAATATACCCATCAAGTTTACTCTCCAACTAAGAATTTTCTTTTAAGTAACCTAGACTCTCTGACTAGCTTGAGTATCATCTTGCACTGATATATTGGAGCAAATGTCTGACCTGCTATGCAGGTTACTTTCGGGTCTTTCGTAGAATTTGCATAATACTAAAACCACAACGGGTATAATAATCCTATCGTTGAGATATGTTCCTTTTCTTATCGAGTGAATATTACTGCGTTTTTGGCTTGGTTATATATTAACATACACTACTCCATAAATTTCATCCTTGTTGTAATCAGACCACGTGTAGAAATGAGCCAAGCAACCACAGCTATATAACAATACTTAGTGATGGTTTTATTCATTACATGCCGATGCTAAATTCAGTGAATTGCAATAAAAAGTTTTTTTTTTTTTTTTTTTTTGAAAACTTTGGCATGAGACTGAATCATTCTTTTTTGACAATGCAAAAACAAAACAAACTAAAAAAGTTCTTTCGATTTGACATGAGAACGATTCACACTGACTGACAGCAGCCTTCTACGAATTCACTAAACCACAAAATTTCCAAGAAGCTAAGGTATTCCTAGGTTAACCTTAAACAGTAAAGTTGCAATGAAAAATGTGTCACTGCTTGCTTCTCCGACCAGCCAACACTGCACGGTAAACAATTGTACTAAGCTACATTCATACAAGTGTTTTACCAAATTACATTCCTTCACTTATTTCAGTATTAGCAATACGGAAAGGCCCTTACAATGGAATTCACGTTGCAGAAGTCAAATATACTTGAAAATTACGGTAATGGTTTGACGTAATGGCACCTGGTGATTGAGAGGTAGCGGATTTATACCCCTACCGGGCCCAACAATACTGATTTTTTCAGTTTTCTACAATCTTCCCATGTGGAAATTACCGTACCCTGAAAAACCCTTACGAGATAATTGTATTGCCATGAACATCCGACGTAAAAATTTAATTTAATATATAGACTCATAAGGTTATTTCTCGTCAGTGGTCACTTAATGTTAAACAGAGTCAGCGCTCTACCTGAGTCCCTTGCGGCAGAAAATCATTTTCGGTCAAGGTTAGAGACTACAGAAGCATGCTATAGAGGAGGATCAGGGGGTCCAAGAGTTCCGGACCCTCTTTTTCTAGTAATAAAAAAATCTATACTAGACTGTTCCGTTATTTTCTATCGCAAATCTGTCGCAAACAACAAGCAAATTTTCTTAAATCCTTGGCAAACTTTTAAAATTTCCCTTCGCTTCACACCTCATCCTCCAGTTCTATTTTTACTTTGATATCATATCCCCAAATCTTATTTGGGATATCCAAAACATTTTTTTTTAAGGGTGAGGATACGCGGGTTTCATAACAGTTCTTATGCAAAATTTCGGCTCACTTCACCACGTTCCACACTTCATGACTGACGACTATTAGTTGAAAAATTATAGATTTTTATTCTATAGCCAGAACTATTTTATGAATAAAAGAGGGGCAAGTCCAACCTCAGGCTGGCAACCGTCAACAGGCGACTGTAATCACTGTATGTGACAATTTTATATCATGAGCAACATTTGTAGTGTAACGTAAGCCTACTTGATTAGAAGTATATTATACATTACAGAACTTATTAAAAGGTCATCAACGGTATTTACAGAGAATATGCATTATGAAGCATGCTTATTAATCCAATACCCCTATGTCTTTACTTCTCTCTGTCATTCCTCATTGGAAGCCGATAATTTGGATTCTCATACAGAATTATTGAAACTTAGATTGTGCTAATTACTTGGTCAGCTCTCCTGTAGTGGCATTTGGATTTCATTTAAAATCATCTTACTAGGTCCACATTTTGTAGCTACACCAGAGCTTCCAGGAGGCTCTATACCTGTCTCATGGTACCAGCATCGGATGGGGTGCCATGCAACTGCCAAATTATCACTAAATAAAGTAAATTACTTAACATATAATCCGTTCAAATCTTTAGCAAAGATAGCACCATTTCCTAATTAAGCCACCTCACATGAGCAAACTTTTCTTAAGGAGAGGAGTCCAGGTCACCCCTGCACTAAGACACTACACCCTTCCTTACACCGAACAAAAATAAGAACAATTATCTACAGTATGAGAATTTTTCAAACTTGCCAATGATAGCACCAATTTGCATCTAAGCTACCTTTGACGAACACAAAATTGTCAAAGGGTACCCTCCCGTTTAAACCCCTTCGCCAGGACGGCACATCCGCATTAGGTGACAAAGAAAGAGTCCGGCTCGGGTGCAAAGTTGACTGGTGCTGTGGCCGAGTGGATAAAGGCGGTGGCATTTGAAGCGATGAAGCTTGGCAACCGGGAGGTTCAGGGTTCGATCCCTGGCCGGGTCAAAGTAATGTGGGTTTTTCATCCAAGAGCAATCTACGGTTTTACCATCTGAACTGGCCTTTTAAATTCAAAAGAGACCAAATTTGATCTAAATTGTTGAGTTGGTTTGCCACCCGACGTGAAGTTGTAATTCAAAAGCCACATAGGCTTCTCCCACCTTGTGGTCGCTTAGCGTCGTAAAACAACTGCCATTCAAGTACTGCAGATACGCATTTGCACACTTACACCGACGTCCTGGGTTTAGCTGGGGTGGGATTACGACATTATCTTTTGTGGTGCCCCCAGTCATCAAATTATGGCGGCACGACTGGGGATGTAAGTGAAACGTTGCTGGTTCTGTTTCTGAATGGGATATAGCCATTTAAGAGTGTAATTTACGTTGTAAGAGTCACCAAATTGCACAATTTCATGAGAAATTTTCAAAAAGTCCCCATCGCTTCGCAGCTCAGTCGTGCCAGTCGTAAAATCCTGCATCCGCCAATGCTATACAAAGGGGTGATGTGTAGTGTTAGTACTTCTCAAATCTTCAATAAGTTCACACTTGTCGGATTTCACGCCCCAAGAATGGATTGTGTACACAAATATGTACACAAAAAATAAATATTAGTCTCAAGCTGTACACTGGCCAATAAGCTTTATAGCTCAGGCCCGTAGCCAAGGGGGGCATTTGAGGGCCAGGCCCCCGCTCCTTGGCTTGCCCCCCTGATCTGCGGGCAAAGCCAGGCTCCAGTGCAATAGCATACTTTCAAATTTTGATATTTTCCTCAACACATAAAGTGACAAAAGTTTGATGGTGATTGTTTCATAGGCTCAATAATGTGGTTTGTGGGTCACAAGTAAAACCAGCATGTGAAAATGAAGAAGCTCATAGTACGAGCGCTCTCAGAAATAATGGAACCTGCAGAAAATCAGAAATGTGAACTATGAATTACTCCCCCAAACTCAGATAATGTCAGTAATAGCTCACTAAGTCTATATCCTAGCTGTTTGTATGTGTCAATGACTTGATGAGATATTCTGTGAAAATTTATGCTTCTCCATTTCACCAAAACTTATCCATAGGCATATGAGGCGGGGGGGGGGGGCTGCAGCCCCCAACCAAAAATTTCTGTGAAATTTCGGGCAATATGCTGAGAATTTTTCGGGCACCTACTGAAAGAAAAATAAATTGCAATGATGTAGCTAAAGGAAATCAATACTTTAAAAAAACTTCCTTGGTAATTAAAATAAAGTTCTGATTTGAATTTTATCAGTACCTATATATTCGATAACTCACCATTGTGTTTTCCAATGGTTTAAATTATATTAGTATCATCAGTGGCGTATTTAAGGCCATTGGCCTAGCCCCCCCCCCTCACTGATGCCGATTGATTTTTTTAATACCCAAAATACATAACTATTTTAACACAAATTTTTACTTCAAAGATAGCAAATTTGGCACCAGATGGCATATAAGGACACCTAATTTTTCCAAAATTTTCAAAGCGGGAGGAGGAACTCCCTCCTCTTAAACCCCTACCACAGGCAAACAGCATACTGCATGCCCCCATGAGAGAAATCCTACTTACACCACTGATTTTTATTATCATTATTGTAAGGGCTTCTCCAAAATTTATAACCAATGAGGAAGCGTAATAACACTGAAAGTGACTGAACGTAATTAGTATGCGATCATTGCAATGTAATGAATGACGCATGTCTATATGACAGGTGCATTGACCATGATGAACGCGCGCTGAGCGCGCGAAAATTTTTGGCTACATTTTTCGGGCAAGTCTTGTCAGCCCCCCCCCCTCAAACTGGGCCCCTGTGCCCGTGAACTTATCGCCCCCTGAGCTTGGTTTGCCCCCTGCTCTCCAAGTCTGGTTACGAGCCTGTTATACCTGTCAGTCAAGCTTATATAGGGGCCTACACGTTTAAGGTTAAAACAGTTATACAGCTGCTAGGCCTATACAGTTAGTGTATAGAACAAACCCGTAGGTTCTGTACCGTGATTTGTGCCTTTACCAATGTTACTGACTTTTAACACTTACGAAACTATCATCCTACATGAATGTTGAAAAAAGTCAATATCTTGGTTTGACTCACATAGCAGCTTAACATAATGTTTACTGGAACGAAGGCTAACGAATTACCCCCCCCCCTTCACCCTTTCTTCTCCCTCCCCCTTTAGTTTCAGGCTTCAGCCCATGTAGGCTTTTCTTAAGGGCTCGTTATTTGACAATATTCGACCTCATATATGTCAGTTTCATGGGATGCGCATAGAACGAGCAGATCTTCATGATCCATAGACAGTAATTACGTCTAAGAGAAAGCGTGGTGGCGTATTGGTAAAGGTGTTGGACTTGTGATCTGCACTCTAAAAACACTTTGGTCAAATTGACCAATGACTGGGTCAACTATGCACTGAACCAAACTTGGTCAAATAGTTTGACTAAACTATGGTCAAATTTGACCAAACTATGGTCAAATTTGACCAATAAGTGGTCAAATTTGAAATTGACCAAAGTGTTTTTAGAGTGCATAAGCAAATATTATATTAATTGCAGTCTGTAGTGAATGATGTAATAGTTACTCGATATGATTTTAAACAGCTTCTTTATAGTTTCATGTGCTGCTTCCCTCCCTCCCCACTTCAAACTGTCTTTTATTGTGAAGCTCATTATTACGAGCTGTAATTCTTTAGGTGTGAACGGCCATGGCGTCAATAGATGAGGGCGTGGGTAAACCATCCCCCTCTGAGAGTAACATATCTTCGATTGATTATTTCAACAACCTTTCCAGAACCTTAGTAAAACATATTAAGCATATGGTCGATTCTATAATTCAAACCGGCTGATCAAATGAAATCAAAGTAAAAAAGTGTGAAAACAGACGTTATCATTTGTCAACATCTGAAATTGAACGCGATTGAACAGTTATTTGAATTTGAATTTATTCCATTATAAATACAAAATATTTATAAAAAGGAGTAATAAAATAAGGTTACAAATACCAAGATAAGACAATATATGTACAAAAACTTAGTTTAAATCAAAATCTTAAAAGTCTAAAACTACAACAGATTATCTAAAATTTTCGATTCAGTAAAAAGTACTGCTCTGTAGACAAAGGAATGCTTAAATAGTTATTTTGTATGTAGGTAAAATGGATAGATTTCTTAGGGTTTTATTTGATTGCACATTAAGGTTTTTGAAATACTTATGCAACGGGTGATTTTGATCATCATTAATTTTTGTGGCCATTCTTATAAACTCATCTTTGGCAGAGACACTCACAGTAAGTTTCAGGTAATTAAAATCAAGGTTGAGAATTTTTGTAAAATACCTTAAAATTTTTCAATGCTGTCCTTGTCTTTTTGTAAATAAAATGATACCATACTGACACTGCATAAATTAGATGTGGGAGTATGACAGATTTCAAAACACTTTCCTTGGCATTCTCATAAAAGGAGCACACAATATATGCTAGTCACAACACAATATAATAAACTTTACTTAAAACACTTGAAAATGATCAGAAAAAGTCAGCCGCTCATCAATACATGCTCCTAAATATTTGGTTTTAGAGGTACGTTCCACATCTGATCCCTCTATTTTTATACACTGGGATTAAGACGAGAGTAAACCTTCATGCTTGATATTCTTGTTGATAAAACACATTTCCTTTGATTTCTTAGGAATAAGTATTAAATTCTTTCTGTTGCACGTTGAAACAATATTATCTATAGTCTGTTGATAACTTAGTTGATCCCTGGTCACAGTACTTTTTGAAATGTTGCACGACAATGCGGTATCATCAGCATATTTTATAACTGATGCAAATTTGTTAGACATTATTTCATTTGTATAAATAGAAATAAGTATAGCAGATAAAGGACCTCCCTGTGGTACAGCATCCTTAATCTCATAAGCTTCGAAAAATCCTTTAGTAAGTTATATTTGCCTTGTCCATCCCTATATAAAATGTTCTAACCAGTGAAGTGGCCATGGTTCATCAATAAATGTTGATAGATCTCTCAGCAATTGATTTGGTAATACTGTGTTGAAGGCACTAGAGAAGTTACGGGATAGCACTTTTGATATGGCTATTTCCTTATTATCCAGATTTGAAACAATATTGTCAACCAGTGCAAGAATGGCATCAATACAGGATACTCCTTTCCTATAAACAAATTGCATTTTGTCCCCAACTTTTTCTACATAACCCATTAATTTAGGGAGCATAATTTTTTGCAAACTATTAAAAGCAATACTTGCAAGATCGATTGGCCTGTTATGTATGCCTTCACAGAAGGGAAGAGGACAGTTACCTCGGATTACACGACAACGCATCTAATATCCACTCTTCCCAACCCTCAGCTCACCCACGCTCTTAAAAGACTTGGCGTTCGCATTAGTTCTGCTAAAGGTCATGGTGCCCTTCAATTCGGAAGCTGTTGCCACTCATGAGAAGCGACACTATGGAACTTGTGCAAGTGCCTTGTGGGTCTGTGGCCAAACAAGGTGTGAAGGGGGAGGGTGTAGCTTCAAGATCTGAAGATGAGGCGAAATATGATAAAATGTACAAAAGTGACAAAAGTTTTGTTTTAGTTGAAAAATTTTCTCCTGAGAAGTGGCCTTGCTTAGTTGTGGCCTACCCTTCCCTGGTCTCGTTTACAACGGGCCTGGGTATCTGAGGTTAATTCTATTGGTATAAATTTGAGAAAGAAAGGAGATTGATAAGGCTACTTATGCATAGTTCAACGCGATTCATTATATATTCAAGGTGGCAAAATTGGCAAGCATGTGATACTGTAACCGTTTGAGTGATACGCTTTGGCAAAATTTTGAATGATGTCCCGACCACGCAAGACAATATTTCGTTATCGTAACCGTAGAAGATGATTCGATTTCACTTTATTCAGAGATAAAAACCTTCTTTTCTCTCAAATACTGTGCTGATGGGTTGATGAAGGTGTGTAATTTATGTTTTTTGTATTTACTTTTGACGTTTATTTTTTTGTTTGATAATTCCTTATTAACCAAAGTTTTTTTGCTTTAAGCGCTGAATTCTGCAGGAAGAAACCCATTTGCCGTCCCATTATTATTGTGCCAATATCCGCATGCCTACTGCTAATATGTTAGAATTTTGGGTCTTTGGAAAAGATAACCCTTTTTGACCATTGTGCGGTTTTTAACAAACCTGACCAGTATGTTCATTCAAGTAAATATTTGTTCATCAAAGAACCATAAAGCTTATGAAAATTGATTTTTGTACAAGAGAGTGGTCAGATGTAAAATCTATCTTGCCAGATCAAATTTGATGTAGCCCCTCCCCTTGCAATCTGGTGCCACATATGCTACCTTTTGAAGTAAAATTTGCGTTACAAAATTTACATATTTTTAGGGATTAACTAAAAAACATTTGGCATCAGTGAGGGGAACACCTCCCCTTTGAAATTTTTTGAAAAATTGGGTGTCCTTACATATAATCTGGTGTTACATGTGCTATCTTTTTGAAATAAAATTTGTGTTAAAAAATTTACGTAATTTTTAGGAACTAACTGAAAAGGAATTGAAGTAAAATATGTGTTACAATATTTGCGTATTTTCTAATTATTTTGATATCTGCCTGGTTGTCTTTCTGTATTGATTTCTGTTTGTGAAAATATTATTTCGCTCTGTTGCCCTCTCTTTACGGTCAGTTGGACATCTTCTCTTTTGTATTTAATCAGTCAGACGGCAAGCTCGTTCCCATCTCTACCTGTCCTCCTCTGTATCCTCTCGTATCAGAATAGTCCTGTTTAGTAAAAGATAAACCTACAATTAGTTATAGGAGATCGACTCCAAGTCGTACTGTCGTAGGGCAGTTTACAGCAAGAGGTGTCGAGTCGTGGTGTAATATTATGGAGTAGGAATTTGCTGGAACTTGTTTTTAGTTGAACGAAATAAAAAAGTAATTAATTTGTTACTCACGAGTAACCAGACAAGCCGTTGTCCAGGGTAGTTTTGTAGTTAAATTTGGCTGCATTCGTCACGTACATGTCGACCATGTCCCAACCGGTACCCTGTTAGACAAGGCAACACAAACAGGGTAAGTAGACCTCTTTCGTAAATAAACAAACAATTTCACTTAGGGTGGTCAGGGGGATTTTCTAAGTACGAAAGTTCCCCTGGATTTATAGAAATATCCGTTACAAAACTGTCAGGTTCCATCGTTAGCAGCTACACACATTTCATGGGGAGGCGCGTTCTTATCCAAAATGGCGAAACTAAGCCTGGGAATATTAGAATTATTTCACCTCTAAATTAATTTTTAACATTATCACTTTTTAATTGCCTGGTTTGAATGAATTCTAAATTGTAGAACAATATACTAATTCATCAAGTTTAAGGTCCTCGTTGTTATTGTCATCAAAGTATTCCCATTTAACCAAACGTCTCAATCCTTTTGGCTTGTATTGAAGTTTGGTAGTTAACTCCTTGTCAGTGAGAAAGACTCCTGATCAAAATAAAAAAGGGTAATTTGTCAAAAATGGGGTAAAAAACACTCTTTTTACCCTAAATGTCCGTGTTGTGCAGAATGAAGTAAATATTTTCAACTAATTTGTGTAAAAATATTTCATGAAATATTATTGAATTACTTTACAAACCTTGGAATTTGTAGAATTCGTTGGAAGTAGTTGATATCTGCTGGCTGCTGGCAAATAGTTTTTCAGGATAATTAAGTTCCTAAAAACTAAAAAGAAAAGAGAGAAAATGTTTGTATGACAAGTTTATGACGTCAGACATGATTGCATCCAAGGTACGTGGCTGTATTGAGTGGAGGGAACGGTATGTATTTTGCTAATATTAAATAGAGCATCCGACCAGAGTCGATTTTGCAAATATCCATTTTGTCAATTTATCAATGAAAAAAAAACCGGAACTTTAACATTATGCGTGGTCGAGTGCATCCTCAGCTGGCTACCTGGATTATTATAGAGCTTAGGAGGGAAATTGATACGGTAGGTCATAAGAAAAAGAATCGTCTGGTCAAAATGATATTTCGTTTTAGGAATTAAAATGTCTTGACTTGTTTATTTTTGAATGGGTGCAGTTTGAGGTGACGAAGGGTGGAGGGGTGATATATTGACCCCTCTGGTTGACTGCCCTGTTCACCTCGTTGTTTAAAGAAGGTGTAAGAGTGGTTTAATTTGAAACATACCTGTACGCTTCCTTACCAATCTTTTGGAGTAGACGTAATAATTGTTGGTTGGTTATTGCCGTCCACACGTCTTGTTTCATCAGCGTCAACCTATATGCGAAATCAAAACAACATATTTAAAGCTTAATAATGTCTAAGGCATATAATGTTGCTACGGCAGGACTAAGTATTCTTTCATTCTAAATTGTAATCTATAAAGCAAGTAATCATTACAATTTACATGAAAACCTTCCACTCATCGCCATGTTTACGTCACGGACTTTTTGCAAAGTGTTTTGAGTTAGTCGTTGTTTACCAGAAGCTACATTTACTGACGTCAGTGACGGGTAGGCTTGTTGGTCTGTCGTCAGTCCTGTGCACTGTAAAAAAAGGAAAGAAGAAGAAAGAAGAAGAGCAATGGAGTTGGGATGACGAATATTTTTAGATTATTGCGACAAAAGTGGTTAGTGTAACAAAAGTGGTTGCTAAATGTATACATTGAAAAATGACTTGGTTGAGCTACTTGAAAGCTGTTCCATGGATGCCCCATATACTGTCGTGTTTGAACGGAGTGTTTGGCTAATGGTAGACAGAAAAATTAAATGGTAAACAATAAACACATTTCTCGTTTGTTTCATTGTCGTTTATTTTGGAAAAATTCGTCTCGGTACACTCCTCTCTTTCTCACTCGCAACTCTCTACCAAAACTTCTTCTCCAACCTTTCTTTCATTTCCAGAAACCCGTCACGTATGTTACACAGTAAAACCATTAAAATTTTCCATGGTGACGGTGGGTCAAAAGTTGATTGGATAATTGTTGTCACATGTACGTAATTAACGTAATTAATATTTTCGGAGGATTTCGAAACTAAAATACCACAATATATAGATCAATTATAATTATATAGCAGGGGCGTAGGCTGGGGGGTGCGGACGCACCTCCCCGCACCACTCGGAGTTCCGCTCAAAATGAGACAAAAAGGTTCTCAAAAACATAATGCGAAAAAAGAAACTCAAAAAGAATACCACGTGACTCCCTGACCGCTGTCCCCAACCAGCACACTAGTCTTGTGCTTACAAGAGGATACAAGTCGACAACTATAAATTTATCTGACAGCTTTCGTATACGCAACGACACGAAGACGTTATTTTATACTGGGAGCGAATGGGCAGTATATATATATATATACATATATA
>WURT03671102.1:0-17380 GCA_009936505.3 Holothuria glaberrima | reverse complement strand
CAGTACCAATTAAATTAAAGTAAAGTAATTAAACAACACAACACTTTAAAAGTTTGCCATGTAATAAAGATGACATTTTCAGTTTCTTTAAGTTTCCTATCCACCTACAGACTACTAGCATGGCAAATCCAGGAATCACTTCATTTCCTGATACTCATGCTTGCTTCCTGGATGAATTAACTGGACAACAGGAAGGAAAAATGGCTGACAAATCTCTAAAGTAAGGAACTTACTTGTTTTATACTTGATAGTAGGATACAAATTTAATCCCCTGATGGCAAGGACAACAAAAGAAAGTAACTGAACTTCCTCTGAGGGTCATCGATACAGCTATAAAAAAAATATTTTAAAAGCCATAGTATCAAAAGGGAACAAAAGGTTTGCAATATGGTAAATAGACATCAGTAATTGAGAGTACACTCTAAAAACAAAAGAACAAAATTCACCCCAGAACGAGTGTAGTGAGGGGCCACTCCTAGTAAGAGTGAATTTGACCCAAAGTAGAGTGAAAATTCACTCCAAATAGAGTGATATTTCATGCCATGTGTGAATTGTCACTCTTCTTGGAGTAAAATTCACTCTCACAAGGAGTGGTCACTCGGCAAGCTCTTTTTGGAGTGTTTTCACTATTTTGTTTTTAGAGTGTAGGAGTTACAATGTGGTGATTGACAAAGTAAAAAAAGAATGATTTAAAAAAAAAGAAAGTTGAAAAACACAAAGTCAAGAAACAGAATTGTTATTTTGGCAAATCTTTGCTTGTATCGTAGCAATTTTCAGTTGTACTAGTATTCAGCAATATTCAGAAAAATGCATAAAATATGTATGTACACTTGAAATGATTTGCTGAGGCTGTCCTAATTTGTTTACTTTTGTTTACTCTCAAAATTTGTTTGTGAATGATTGTTTGGATATATGTGCTTTGAGGACAGCCTAATTATTTTGTACTCAAACTCAGTTAACCTCTGATTTCTCATTTTCGCTCAGTATTTAAATGTTAATTGTCAACTTGTTATCCAACAAAATGTTTCAAGTTTCAGCCTGTGTGTTTAAACTGTCATAATAATTAATATGAAGAAAGGGAAGGTGGGGTGAGGGGGGGGAGGGAGGCTAGAATAGGAGGCCTTTATTTTACAATTTGTCATCAAATATTTCACAAAGCATGGCATTTCCTGCTGAAGAATGCAAGTCATAGAACCCCCTCCCTTATAAAAAAGAAAAAAAAAAAAATGAGTGAATGTGCTAGTACAACAAAAGGAGGCAAATATTGTAGTGAAGAAATTTCATGTCCAAACATACATGTGGTGAACTTGAATTAAAATAAAATAAAATATTGATAATAATTGAGGATTTTGCCTTCTGTAAAGTGCAGTCAGAAATCCTGCAATGCCTCCGGTTCTGGTTAAGAGACCTTAAATCCTACAGATTGCATGCTGTTGGAAACATGCCTGACACATAGAGCTCCTGGTACAACTAGACAGGGGGTCTATAGGAATATCAAGTGGTAACTAATTTTGGTTGGATGATGGCACCACAAATATGCAGGAAAGATGTAATAGCTTCTTGATTTAAAGGGAAATATTGCATTTGAAAAGGTATCATAAAATGACACCGAAGTAATCGCATTTTGGTCTCTTCCCCTCTTCAAACATGAATCACAAATAACTTGCAACAGATCAACACTAATATCACGAAATATGGAGAAAAAGAAGCAACAATTTCCTCATCGAACTGGCTCATTATCGAACGATAAGCCTCGCCTACATTGCAACGTTTGTATTGCTGCATATTCATTTAGTAAGAGCGGTTACATGCATGGGTCATATTTCCACTCATTACGCAATACGTGTTGACCTTAGTAGCCCTGTGTTTCATGCTACCACAGCAGTTTCCGTACGGTTGCCTGTGCTGTACTGTGGGATATAGCAGTTTACCCAGGGAGATGCAGTGTCATCTTCCTGACTGGCCGTTCACCATACTGTTCACCTCCCACACAGCTGCACAGTGAGCATTATTCACAGGACCGTTTTACTTTATCTATTGAAGACTTAAAGACAATAAGTCTTCACCCCAAAGTATATTTTTAGTGTAGGGGTATCAAAATTCTCAGTTGGTTACTGCTTTTTGATTGACATGAAAGTTTGAAAATTCAAAAGATGCAGAGAAGCTCACATTCCACACAGTGCTGAGAGAGTCTTGAATTACACATTATACCCTTGTATGCTCACCAGGACATGGCCTGAAGCAATAAAATAGGTTTGTGTCTGGACAAGGAGGAGCTTTATACAGTTATGGGAGGAGCTGCAAGTTACTTAGTTGGGAGAACTGAAACCATCTGGGATGAAAAGAATTGCCCTTTAAACATAATGTTTTGGCGACGTGGCATCACAGGTTGGTCAAATTTTCGTTTTCTACCACTCCTAGGGCCTAAACTGATAGTAGCAGTTACGCACCAAGAATCTCTTTTACGTCTTACTGTTTCGAAAGCGAAGCAACTCGCTTAGGCCCAAAGGCTACAATTCAAATAACAGTAACTGTAACTTTGTGAATGTTATTATAGTATACCAGGGAGGTGGTAAGAACCCCCTTAGTATACTAACTGTAGTTCAGTTCAGACAGTGTAGTAATAATTCTCAGTAGTTCGTAATTTACAAACATTTTGTACGTGCTGTCGAAGGCGTCTGTTATTATCTGACGTAGCGTAATAAAAAGGATTTGATTGGTGGATTTCGAATCGGGGTGACGAAGGTGTGGTTTTGCATGCATAATTGTTTGGGTGAACAAATTTGTCAGTTGTTACAGAAAGGTTAATTACTTGTTAATTAGTGCTCATCGGCTAGAAAATTTTTCTGTTACCTCTCTTTCATCGAACAGGATCCGATCGTATGTAAAAGTGGATAGGTTAAGTAAAAGCTTCACAAACTCAGTATTTCCCTTTAAGAGGTAGTCATAGTTTCAGGGCTTGTGTGTAAATATCCTTCAAAACATGATGCCTGCAGGAGGGTTGCTATTTGACAGATAGCAACTCCCTAGAACAAGTACATAACTACCTGTGTTGTTACAATATTGTATTAGTCACATGGCCATCACTGTAGACTTTAGCAGAGTTCAAAGCACTATAGGGACAGTGTAAGCAACTGAAAGCTGTAGTGTTCAGGTGTCATTGTGGCCATATGTACCTTGATTCAAGCAGAAGATGGCTTCAAATTGGATAAAAGGATTGCAGGGGTGGTGATGTGTGTTCAGGGACATAGGGGTAAACACACACATATAATGCATAGGCACCTACTGCAGAAATATACACAATTATCATACATGTACTGTGAGTGCAATATTATTTGCTACCCTGCATTTTGTAATACTTATTGAACCTATGTATTCCATTCTCAAATGTCATCTTCCACTCATAAATGTTAGTAAAACGCTATGTCACTGACCTAACAGTGTAATGTTGGGGATTGACAAAACATATTATTGTGAATGGCTACCCTTCATAACAGATTTTCAGGTATGTTAAAAACAGCTAGGGTTGAAACCTTGTGTGAGGAGGCTGGAGCAGAGTGATGTTATCAACTTTTAGTTGGCCAAAACTTTCAGTAAAATGTACACTGCCTCAAGTTAGTAGATAAGGTAAGTAAGAACCCGCCCCCAGGAAGTCTCTTTTCAATATTTTCAGATGTCCTATATGATGTCCCTGAGATGTCCCTTTTGAATGGTTGTCAGACGGCCTTGCACCCATTCGAATAGCCCGCAAAGTCTTGTGCAATACCCCGTATTGCACAATCGGTACAGATGAAGTCCTAGACTATGAAAACAAAAGCAGATGGTGACCGAAATAAAACTGAGGGGGAAAATGGTATGTCACCTGCAAGGTAGCATAACCCATCGAGGGGAAATTAAGGGCCCGTGGGCGGGGATGTCACTTTTGAGGCTTTGGGTGTTGTTGAGGGAGAACAGCATATGGCGCAATAAATATAGGAACTGGGCTGTGAAAGGCAAGAAGTCAAGCGCATTGGAGACACCGTTGATAGAGGGCGTTCCTATCTAGAAAAAAAAAGGAGCGTAGTAAAACTTACCCCGACCATCCTGTAGGAAAAAAGGGCACGATAGAGGCGATGCAGAATGATAATATTCCAGATAATACATGTAAAGAGGCCGTTCCCTTACTTCAGCGGTATGGAATAGACACGGTACACTGCATGAATAGGGTTTCACAGTGTGTTATACGGACTCTCTATGTAGGTCGACTCTGTTGTCATTGAGCTTCAAAAAATCGATTGCATCAACAATGGGAGTCAATATACATGCAGGAAATCGTATTGTGCGGGCTACAGTGAGCTGGGGAAGTGTATATGCAGGCCGCTTCTAATGCAATGGGTATGGAATGATGCTCAGACATTTGAAAAGGACATGCATGAAGGATTCACAGTGTCCCCCCCCCCAAGTGGAAGAAAGATACAATTTAGCGTTACAATGGATGATCAGTCAATTAAAGTACGACCCTATCTTGGATGGTGAAAGGTCCGTGAGAGTCATTTTTGACGCTGTTTTCGAGAATGGTGAGTACAGTTGGGGTAGAGTTGTGATGGTATACGTTTTTGCGGCAAGATTAGCTCAATATTGTCGAGCTCAAGGCTACGAGAAAGACACCATCGAACAGTTTGGCCGATACTTGGGGGGAATATGTAGAGTGTCACTTGAAACACTGGATAGAAGAGCAAGGTGGTTAGGTAAGTACACACATTTATAGATTATGTCTATTACCCAGCGTATGGAAGACAACGAGTCATGACCCTATTCTCATTTTTCTTCAACAGAATCATTTTCACAAGACATTCAAGACGCTACCACCAAAGACGCCTTCCTACATCGCCATTTTACAGTCCTCGGGCCATGGTTGGTGGGCGTGATGGTTTTACAACGCATGTGCAGTGCGTAAAGACAAGTTCAGACACGTTCAAGGCCCTATGTCGCAACACTATGATGTCACCCTTGGGAATATGCGGTGGCGGGCTGCCCACCAAAGGATGATTACCCAATTTGTTGACGTAAATAGTGACGTTTGTAATAAAGTCCAAAATCCATGTGGAATTGGGCCGTTCAAGTAGTAACAATTGTTCACAGTTCTGTGCTAATGGGTAGCAAACAAGACACGACTTGTTACGGATAGTTATATTTGGAACCCTTCAAAATTGCTAACAATATATGTCATCAGTGGTACTCCTCTTCATCAATACGTTGTTTGTTATGTTACCCTAGTGACCTACCTCTCGATCGAAAGTACCCGCTTTACCGAGACCTGTTTCTAGTACATATCACGAGGAGGGGTATGGTGTATGACAGTGACCTGCTCCTCTTGCTGACATCACTTAACAACCCTCATGACGGCTGTGTCTCATCTACAAACAAAAAATTTCCTTCCACCAGTAACCCCCCTTCATTTATATCTGAGAGCTACATCATGGCAGCTCCATTTAGCCCTTTTCAACAAATATTCAACGATTTTGGTTTTTTTTGCAATCTTTGAGCTGATCTGCAGAAATTCAAGCTTTCAAACAAACCTACGGTTTAAAACCAGTAGTTAAGATTTTACAAATATCTGCATATGACCGGGATTTTGACGAATTGTTCTTTTCTTGGGGACGTGGAGGGGAACCTCATTCCTTCGACGACTTACTTCCAGAGGTTCGCACTTTTGGTGAAGGATTGTGGGCCCGCATAAAGAACTGGTTCTCTATTTATGAGAACACAACCTTCAGGGATTTGGTCCGGGACATGTGGGCCTGTAATCTGGAGTTTCTTTTCTGATTGGAACGGATTTAATGTTTGGTAAGCACCTTTCATTTTATCATATTACTATATCACCTTATCTTCTTTTTATAGTGTATATATATATATATATCTATATATTGTACAGCTATGTCCTGTACTTATAATAGTCCTGTACTCTATTTTCAGTATATCACTTCGTAGATCATCTTTCTCTTCACAATCTAAGACTTCATCTGTATTGATTGTGCAATGCATGTATTACTCAATACCCAACTGGTGGTGCTCTACAGGAATTGTGCAATACCCCAGTGCCTGCGACTAGGACCCTCGGGGACATCATAAAAGATATCTTAAAATATTGAAAAGGGACTTCCTGGGTGTGGGGGGGGGGGGTTCTTACTTACCTTATCTACTCAAGTTAAAAAACAATGCATGGTGATCTTTATGGGAGATAAAAAATGTGTTTTGAAAAATGTTCCTGCGATAACTGTCCCCTCCCTCCTTCTGATTCCACTTTCCATTGCTTTGAAAATTACACTGTTAGCAGTTGTGGTCTAGTATAGTTCTGCAAGAATTGGCTATGCATGGGGATTAGCCTTGGGGAGGATTAGAGTTAGGATTATAGTTAAGGTTAGGATTTAGGGTTACAGGTAAGATGTGTGGTCTGGTGAAGTTTCAATCCACTAGCACCTCCGTCGGCCTGGTACACATATGCCAACACCACTGAGAGATAAGCCTATAGAAGTAAATATGTCTTTTTCATTCATTCTGTAATCTTTGGAAAATGTTTTACAGATGGGTGCACCATGATGATATGCTTCAACTTCTTCCTGAGTACAGAACCACAAGAACAACTGCGTACCAGCATGTCATGAGGTCAGTATATGAAGTGCAGACCTTGCATACATACCTTACAAGGAAGTATCATATTTACTCTATTACACGTCCCTCTCTAAATAAACGCCCCCTCTAAAATTTTTTCATACTGTATGCACTGCTGAACATAGGCATAGTAAGCTGTTCCAGATGGGGGGCTGAACCTTGTTTCAGATGACTGTCCTGGGTGTGGGGTCTAATGGAAGGGGGTGTCCCCTCCCCTTTGAAAAACTTTTGGATATTTGAGGGTCCTTAGATGCAATTTGGCACATCATTTTGGACAAATTTTAAGGTAAATTACTGCAAATTTTTGACATTTTTTACAGAAGAGATAAGGGGTTTAGTCCTTGGAAAGTGGGGGGGGGGGCTGGAGCATACTTCCCCCCCACAAATTTTGCCAGGAGGCTGGTGCTCCCCACCCCCTGCTTTCCTACTCCCTTGCTTCTGAATATAAATTAACTGTTTTGGGTAAAAGTCATATGAGCTGTCTGAGTATTAAAAAATATACTCTAGTGAAGATTTAAGTTCATAAGTGCCTGACTGTTGAATGCTGCCATGTAGACCTGAAGGATGGGTTAGTGAGGAACATGGGTGGCAATCCTGGTGGGGAGGGGGGGGGGTGGGGACAGCGGGATATGTCCCACCAATATTTGAGAAATCGCCTGTTGACTTTGATTTTTCATACGGTAATTTATTTGAAAATGGATTCAAGTTCCCCCTCCCCCCCCCATATTCAGAACAAATCGCCGCTTTTGGTGGAGAACAGCTGGTCTCCGAAAGTTTTGAGAGTAGAAGGTAGAAAATGAGGGTGATAGGAAAGCACAAATGATATTGCCACATTTTGCTTGAATCTAGGGGCAACTGTTTACACTCTCTTTTGCCACTCCCTCTTTTTGATATACTGGTACCCGTAGCCAAGGTATTTTTTCATATGAAACAGTGAGGGTGGGAAAGGGAAGGGAGGGGGGAGTGATCCTACTAGAAAGAAGGTTCACTAGATCAAAGTTCACTAGACTGAAAATTGGTGAAACCCCCAAATTACTTTGGGTTAGAACTAGGATTAGGCTTAGGGTGTGGTATAGAAATATATGGTTAAGAAAAGGATTTAGGTTAGAGTTAGTACTATTGTTGGGAGTGGGATAATGGTAAGACTTAGGATCTTCAGTTTAGGGAACCTCCGATTAGTGAATCTCTGATTTAGTAAACCCTGCCCAGCAAGGCATGTAGGTTAGTCGCTAGAGGTTTAAAAACTACTGGTAATAACATTCTAAAATTGGGAGCCTGTTACTGAATTCACTGCTTACAGGTAGAGACTCATGACACCAAGATTAACATTTCAGGTTTTACAGAACAAGAAATCACAATTGGTGACTGTGCTCTGGATGACAATATTGAGGTGCTCTGATTGGTCAATGATGTGAGAATATGTACACACTGTAAAGCGTACTCAGCAGAGCTTGACCTTCATCAAGTAAATGCAGACAAAGGCCTTTGTCTGCAAGGTGCATAGGCTGGCAGTTTTATACTTTTGAAGGAGTTAGAAGTAAACATAGTTGTGGGAATTCTAATTGTCTGGGATGGGCTGGAACAGTCCAGCTTTCTTTTTTCTCCTTTTATTCATAGTTTGTCAAAGGGCTTGTACAAAAGTATACATACCCTTTCCAATGGATGCCAGTTTTAGGGAAATATAATGGACCAGTGTCAGCTGAAGTGATTGCTTGCAAAAAGAAGTTACTTGCTGAAATTTGAAGACAAAGAAATTACAATTCTTCAAAATTAATACACAGTACAAGTATAATTTGCCCTTTTATAGAAGTTGAGATCAATTCTATGTACAATAAACTAATGACATGATGTACTCACATGCATTTACTCAGATTTTCAAGAAGTATCAAATAAGCAGTCATTTAAATTTTAGAATTTGAATTCATTTAGTGTCATAATCCAATAAAAAGTAATGGAAAGGGATTTCAAAATAATCTCTGTACATTACCCAACAGCCTGGCATCTACTTGTCTAGTTTTTCAAACATGTAAAACTAGATTTACAGCACGGTTCTAGCTACAGTGGGCGACGCTGGGTGCAGCCGCCCAGCACTCCTAATTTGCGCCCAGCACTCACCGTCAAATGTACTCTCCCCCCCAGCACAGATTTTCTGCAAACTTAACTGAAACATTGCTGAAATTGCACTGCTTGCAACATATTTTATACTGTGCCTTCAGGTGAACATTACATTAAAAAATTAACTAAAAAAATGGAAAAACTACCAAAAACATAAAAATAATTAAACATCAACTAAAAACTGAATGAAATTACACATAGAAGTAGATCAAAATATTGCAAAAGGTAACACCATTTTGAAACTGAGCCCCCTTAAAGATATAAAATTTTTCCAAAGGGCAGGGGGACACCCCATCCCCTTAGACCCTCCCCAGGATGGCATTTTGTAAACCAACTGCTGCCCAGCACTAAATATACTCTAGCTAGAACCTATACACATTTTCAAAAGTATCAAAAGAATCAGTACATGATTTAAATTTCATGATTTGAAGCCATAGTATCATACTCCTATAAAAAAGTAATGGAGGGGTTTTTAAAATAATTACTGTACGTTACCAAACAGCTGGCAGCTACCCATGTAGTTGTTCAAACATCTAAAATTAGATGTACAAAAAAAAGCCTACATGCAAGCTCATCTGCATTGTATATGCATTGTTTGCAAGCATGAACTTAGGAAAAGCAGGAAACATAATCCCAGTCAGTGAAGGAGGGTATCATATGTCATCAAAGCTATGTCTGGTAAAGAATGATGTGGAGACTTTAAAATAATAACTGTAAAAGCCACAACCATGATGTTGTATCGTAGCAGTAGTAATGGTATAATGAAAGTTCACAACACCATAAAATTGGAAATGCTTAAGAAAGGCATGCAAGCCTGTAAAAAACACTTTTGGTACAATTGTCTGGCTCGTTAACTGGTGAAGATTAATGTGCAACATCAGTAACAAACATGACAAACAATGAATGAAGAATCCTAAGCTTCCCTGACCCCCTCTGCCCTCTCTACTTCAGTCAACTTTTCAGTAAAGGGAAAATGCACTCATTCCAATTTGAATTAGTCTACCCTGGTATTCTTATTCATGAATGGCTCTCCGCTCAAGTCGTGACAGTATTTTCTGTTATTGAATTGTACAATTCATGAATAAAACAGCTTTGTTTACTGTTTATATGAAAATGTCTTATTTGGATAGTCATGAAAAGTATTTGTAAAGGAAAGAAGAGGGACTTTGTGTAAGATTCCTTAAAAGCAATTAAAGAAGATAGATGATAAAATTCTTCAAAAGGTAAAAGCAAATCACATGACTACTGGAATTTGTACTTACACTTCACTAAGTAACTCCAAAGCCCCATTGCTAATTGTCATAATGTATTTATTGGTTTGGTGTAAGTGATGATGATTGCAATATTATTTTAGCTATTTAGCTATTTTTAACTCTAAAGAAAATATTTCAAGGCGTTCAACACTATCATTATCATTAGCTTCCGTAATTCTCCCCAAACTTCATGTTTTTCCATATGCTGGCAATTTTTTTTTAACTTCAATTTAAATTGCACCAGTGCTTTGTAAATTGCCTTAAACATCTGTACACTGGTCAAGGCCAATGTACTACTCACAATAAAAGTAAAGTATTCTGTAGTATAATACAAATCAGCCTCTGGAAAGTGTGTAAGTGCTGACCTTGGGATGTACAATGCTAAAGTAAAGGGTAACCTGTACACTGCCTGACAACACTATTCATGCACTGTGTTTTATGGTATTGGTATGGGCAGTACTACCTCAGTAGTACTTCTAAATGATACAGGTCAAGGCACATCTGAAGTGAAATTGTATGTTTAAGGTGGCAGAGACATAATTTAATTAACAGGTCTGAATGGTTGGAAAAGTTTTGTTTTGATTTTGCAAACCATATCCCTATGTTACTGCCCATCAACACAATCTCATACATTACAAATTAATCTCATTAAAATTGTCAGCTCTTTTTCTTCCCAAGTCTATTGTAGCATGCTGATGGCTGGACAGTTAATACAGTAACAATGGTCAAATTACCATTTCTGTTCTTACTTAGTGCAAATCCAATATGTCTTTTAGAAGCAGTTAAAAATTTTCACTTTGATGCTTACAATTTTGAAAATACCCCAGAGCTGGAGGGGGAGAGAGGAGGGGTTACCCTCTGAACCCCGATCAGGACATTGCCAGGACCCCACCAGGGACCCTAGGGCAAGCCCCCAGACCCTATGCCATCAGAAGGATTGCTTCCCGCTACCTTGTTGCTCCATCCCGTCAGGTTTTGGAATAATCCCCGTGCCAATATTTGTCTGTGCAACTTGCATTTTAATGTAACCATTAAAAAGGATGCAAATATTAAAAGGGAGGCAATGTTGTGTTATTGTGTGTAATCTGAGTGGAAAGAACCCCACCTTGGTGATATACAAGTAGCTTTAGGCAATAGAGTTATTGTGACATGATACACATCAGTAGTTGGTGAAGTTTGAAAAACAGTTTTTTTTTTTAGCAGAATCAGTTCAGCTTCACACTTGTCTTTGAACAATGTCCTACAAATGTTTAAACATGCAGTAAAAGGTTGAGCAGCCTTCTAACGTGATGTTGGACCTTGTGAATTTTTGGGAAAGTAGTCCACATGATCATACCTTGCCGTCCATGGTGGGCATTCTTATAAAAGTGAACCATGTTTGTGAACAAATGAACAGTCTTGCAGATGGGGCTCCAGGATTGGTAGCCATGACTCCTTTAAGCAGCTTGTTTTCTTAATTGAGTTTGGGGCCCCTGGAATCTTCTGTGGGTCATTTAAAGGGAAAATGCAGTTACCCCAATCATTGTTAGAATGCCTCGTCACTCTAGTTCCTGAATGGCTTATTTTGATGATATGACAGTATTTTTGTTAGTAAATTGTGAAATTCAAGGAGAATTTCTCCTTGCTTTACCTATTGCTTGTAAAAGTTATGTTCAAACTGTCTTCAGAGGTTCTTGTAAAGCAGTAAAAGGAGTTTTCAAAGAATTTGCTGATTTTTCAAAGCAAATTTTGGAGTGACTGTCAACATTACGAAAATTTTTCCCATACCAAAACATGGACCTGATACCACACTTTTCCTGCAAAAAGTGCTGTATCACAACTCCTAACCTGACTTCCTGTTTCACACCTTTGCCTTGCCTCTTTGCTTTCCCAGTCACACTGCAGACTGCATCAGTGCTCACTAATCCCCTCCTGTTTATTCTGTGAGACTGAAGCCTTTGTGTAGGCCCTATTTAAGTTTACATACAAGAGCAACTAGTTGATAAGTTAATCCTCTTAGTGGAAATGAGGGAGGCTGGATGAATAAACTTTAGGTGTGAATAGATAAACAGTTGGCTGACCATTCTGGTATGGGAGCATTTCTCCTCATGATTGCCTTTAAAGGGGATATGGCATCCTTCCAAACCAGGGAGTTGCTAGCAACTTTCTTTGCAAACATATTTTGAAATAGCCCTAGAGTTCTAAATACAGTTGATAACTGCATTTTGATTGACATTCAAACAATGCAGTTTCACTCTAGTAATTGGGTCAGCAATGACTTGTAAAGTCAGTCCCGTTCCGAATTAAGCTCACACTCTGTGTGACAATGTGTGACAATATTGCCTGAAGCAATTGAAATCATATCGGAATATAGTGCTCCTCTGTTTCACAGCCACTAGGTTGTTCAGCTTAACTGTGTGAAGTACCTACTTCCTTGAGGAAAAATTTCGGATTTCTTCCACATGAGGCAAAATTTGCCTTTGCTGAAATTAGTAATAGCTACTGCAGTGTTTAGGGGAAAGTGGCTGTCGTCAATCAAAGCACCCGACCACTGGTTCATTACTTCAATTCCTTGCCCCAATAAGCAGCAGCTTTGTTAAAAGTTTTGATGACCTTTCTTGAACAACAGTAGCCCAGCACTGGGGTTTACATTACAACTAACAATACATTCTGCCCTGAAATAAGTACTGGTAAAAGGGATCAAGTTACTTAGGTCATTTAAGGTAGTATCACCTTTCAGTTTTATCTGAGATAAAATGCCATCAAATGTCAACCTTTAGGGCTATTGACAAATGCTTGAATGAGCACCTAATTGGTATTGATAACAACTCTTGACAAGTTCTGGCATAGGAAGATTTTGCAAAATGACGTTCCGATCCGTTCTCAGAAAAATTTGGGGTATTAACATTTGAAAAAAAAAAATTTGTTCTCTTTCCAGTGATATATGACTTTCAAAACATTCATTAGAAAAATCTGCCCCTTGAAAGTGGACGTCATGACTTGGATGTCATGACTTGGCCGATAGCGGCATCACAACTTGGCCGATTTTTTAACAATAGAAAACCACAAACAACAAAATGTCTCTGGAATTTCTACCAGGTCTTCACAGCACGACAAAAGACTGGGAGCTCAAATTCCCTTAGAAGTATTGGCGGTCACTGGACCATGTTATCTACAAGAATGTGGCTTTTTTGTACGTTGTAAAACAAGGAGAGACTTCAAGGACAGAACAAGTTTGTCCAACTTTCAAGGGAGCGAAATTTCAAATGTTAAAAGTGGTCTATGTTCGGCACTTTTTATGAAAAGGAAAAAAATCAGAGTTAAAGTCCGACAATGAAGAATTTTAGGAAAAAGGCAAATTTACCATGAGACATTGCATTCGTTCATTATGTGCATGTTCGTTATGGCGCGAGAGCTTATGAATTGGAACATTTCACTCATTTGTAAGGTAGAAGAATATGCAGTGCACAGTGTGAGCATAGACTCGATGGAGAAATTTCAGTCACCAGCTTATTTGTAAAATATAGGTTACTTAGTTACATTGATTTTAATCAACATTTATAAATGCAGTACAGCAGGATCTACCAGAAATGAATCCACTGATTTGAAACCCCTCTACAAAATCTGCTGCAGTATAGGTCACCCCACAGAGCTGCACGTTCAGCATCGGTGGGTCATGACCTTGCCTTTCAGAACCTTGGAGACTGCTGCTCGTGAGATTTCAGAGGAGCGTTTGCCCTCAATATACTCCAATGTGAAGCTCATATTATATACACTCTACAAACAAAAGAGTGAAATTCACTCCAAAAAGAGTGAATTAAGGGACCAATCCTAAGGAAGAGTGAATTTCACCCGGAGTGATGTGAAAATTCACTCCAAATAGAGTGACACTTCATGCACATGGAATGAAATATCAATCTATTTGGAGTGAATTTTCACTCCACTCCGGGTGAAATTCACTCTTCCTTACGAGTGGTCCCTTAATTCACTCTGTTTGGAGTGAATTTCACTCTTTTGTTTTTAGAGTGTAACATTCACAGACAATATTCTTATAACACATTCTAATTTGGGCCTTGTAAATGCTCACCAGTATGTGGCTTACAGCAATTATTTAAGTTTGTATCTGAATTAAGAGCTTAAGACAACAGTTTTTTTTGGGGGGGGAGGGGTGGGGAAAGCTTTACATAGTTTAGAGATAAAGAACTGTCCCAGGATGAGGAGATTTGCCCTTGAAATGATCATTAGACATCTGTACAAAATGGTATAGTTAGTTTTGTTTATAATTGTGTAGTATATATTTATTAAGTTTATTTGAGCAAGTTGTGTTCTCTATATTAGGGGGAGAAGGCAGGCACCCCAAGTTTATTTTCAAAAATTTGCTAAATCTTACAGATATCTTCTTATTTCTCTCCTGTATAAAATCATTGAATATTGAAGGTAAACCAAGGAGTAATTTGGCATAATTTCAAGAAAGAAGTGACAACAATATTGTCACATGATTGATACTAGCCATTCCAGAACCAGTGTGATGGATACACTAATTCAAATTGGAAGGGGGGGGGACTGCATTTTCCCTTTAAAGCATGTACAGAAAGATACATTGTACACAAAGTACAATGGTTTTGTCATAATGTCCTCAACAAAAGAGCAGCACGTTTATACAGTAGTGCAGTATGCAGGGACATTAGGTAGGTACACTATGACTGCTGCAGTGGCATGTTAATACAGTGCAGTATGCAGAGCCATTAGTGGTCACTGGAGTCAGGGACACTATGACTGCTGCAGTGTTCTGTAGTTTGTCATTTCAGCTTTGTTGTCCTCTGAGCAATAAAGAAGGCTACAGGACATACTTATGGTCAGCCTGTTTAGCAGAGAGATGTCATGCTGTCCCCAGTTTTTTTTCTGCGATATAAAACTTCGACTTGATGATGAATTTAAAGAAAAGTTGTGAGTTCCAAGTGCATATCTATCCCTCTTATCTTCTGAAGTACTGGGTGTGGAGATTGGATTGTTTAGCTGACTGAGCTTGAATGAGCAATAAATACCTAAATAAATAAATGAAAATTAAATGAAAGAATGCTTAATCAGCTAGTAAAAAGAATGCAACTTGAACACTGCTAGCAGTAATATTGCACTCGACGAAGGACTGGTTGATACAGCTATATTACAGAGCTAGAAAAGACCTGGTGGTGGACACCAAGGTGAGGGAGAGGTGGGGTAGGGGGTCTGGGGAAATGTGATTTTCATGCCTGCCTATTTGATGTTAAAGGTATTAAAAAGGTAAAATGTAGTTGCAATTCCCATCTTAGATAGTCTACTTAACAATGCCATTAATGTTTTTACACTTCATCCTGGATAAACATGAGCCTACATACTATACAAATTTATAACATTTAAAGATGCGTTCCTAAGATATGTCTTATGTAAATTTTTTGTTTGTTTTACTTTCATTCCAAGGAAAATTGTAATGTTAACATGTCCTAATGGGTTCATTTTGGAAATAGCCCACTTTGAAAATGTTCACATAAACACCTTACTAAAAACCATCTATCGGGTAAAGCAGTTAACACATAATTTACAAAGGATGAACAAAAGACCCTGTGCAACACATACCCTATGACAATGTTTGCAAACAATAGTGATGAGAAATATCAGAACTGGTCAAACTTTGAAGAGGTATTGAGAATGGTAAAAAGGTACTATTGATATGGATTTTTTGTCAGGGGATCTTAATTAATCTGTCATTGTTGAATAAAACAGCTGTTTTTGGTTAATGTACAGAGCTTTTGAAGGAGCATGGGAGATCCACATGTGGGAAAAATCTTTTCATATAGGATTGCAATAATGGGGTCATGAATACTGCAGAAATATGTGCTTGAGCACTGATAAAATTTGATTTGTTAAAGAAAATTTGGGCAATATTGTACCACTTGCTATATTTAGCCCTACAGTTCTGTCCTAGTCTTGTCCAGCTTAAAGTAAGGGCCTGTATGAAAGTGCTCTGAACTTTATTGGTATCAACACCTCAAATCTCAGGGAGGAAGGTGGGTGACATGTGGGTACATCCAGGGGCATATGTACATGAATTTGCAGGGGTGTGAACTATTTTGGGACCATCTTCATATCTTGAAGACCGACTCCCATTGACATAGTTGTACGATCGGAATTTTTAAAGACCTTTTTTTTTTTTTTTTTTTTTGCTTTTTTGCACTTCAGGTTGTTCATGTCAGGTCTACTGTAACAAAGGCATACACTGAACTGAATTTGAGACCGATTTTTTGGTGCTCAGAGACCGACTTTTGATTTTCGCATCCCCCCATATTTACATCCCTGGGCACATCAAGCTTTGGGTGGGGGGTATAGGAAAAAGGCAGGATAGGATTGTCAGAACAAGGGTTTTCTCTAGAAGCTACTTGGTGAGAACAGCAGTGAGGGCACTGGGAACATTGCAATGAAGTGAATGTTACACTGACAGATTGTCTGTTTTACAATACAAGGTGACTTAACTATGCACTGCAACAGCCTATCTTGTACAGAGGTGGCACCAGCATTTTTAAAGTGTGTGTGTGTGTGGGGGGGGGAGGGAAATGGAGGGCAAATTAAAATGGTGGGGGGCAAAAAATTTTTGTGCACAGCACGAAATCGAGCATGAAGCTCTGAGGTTGTAGCATATCTCTGGGTGAAAAATTAAGTCCCAGGATAGGCATATTTTGGTTCACAATGCATCATCCAATGCAAAGATTCCAAAATAGTTAAAATGTATTGGGTGATTCCTCCTGTCAGGCCACCATACTTCAGGAGCTGAGTGGAGGGGGGAGGGACATTTGGGGGGCAAAGGTTCTGACTGGGGAAAATGCCCCCCTTTTTTGCCACCACTGCTCTTGTACATGCAAGCAAATGCAACTCTATGCTGAATGCCATACAGACTTTGATAATTCCCTTGAAATGTGAACCAATTGCAGCTAATGAATGACACAGTTCAACATGAATGCACATGGGTATGGCCATGGAGGCTGCTACCCCTTACAAGGTATTTACCTCCATGCATCGATCAGGTTATCCAGAGTTTCGGTGAGGTAATCAGGCAAATTTGACCTTCAGTATGGTTGATAAATGAAAATGAAAAGTTGTTGGCATTAACACTCCAGTTGCTTAAAAATCATCAATATGTTAAAAAATAGCCCTGCTTTCTATGAACACCGACAAACTTAATTCATCTTATCATGTAAGCTAACTTCCATAATCCTATTGTAGTACTCTTAGAGTGAATTTCAGTGGGGCATAAATTATACATTTTGCTGCAATTCCTTAAGAAATTGTGCAAAACATACAGTTTTAAGAAAAATTTAGTCGAATGTACATTACTAGATATTACTAGATAT
>WURT03671081.1:0-17381 GCA_009936505.3 Holothuria glaberrima | reverse complement strand
ACAAAATAATGATAATTTCTAAGCATGGGCCAATTAATTGAAGGATTTGACATTTTGCATCTAAGTTACCTCACCTTAACAAAATTTTTTCAAGGGATTAGTTACCCCTCCATTTAGACAACACACCTTTCCTTTACAGTTAATCAAAAGAAAAAATTCAATTAATTGCAAAAGTTTTCCAATATATGATCGGTTCGAAATCGCATTAAAGATAGCACCATTTTTGTCTAAGCCATCTTAAATGAACAAAAAATTCCTCAAGGGAGGGGGACACCCCTCCTCTTAGACCAATCTCCGGGACATCACCTGCACAAGGTGACAAAGCAAGGATTCGCTCCCAGTTCAAGCTACTTCCGATGCGAATATACACATTTATGCACATTTTACACCGGCTTTCTGGGTGTATCGGGGGAGGACTTAATGACTTACAGCATCATCTCCTATAGTGCCCACCATCCCCAATCTCTGCGCGACGTCACTGTGCAGATTTGCCGACAAGTGTCAATACCGGCGTCAAACTCACAAAGTGTTAAAATTTTTCAAAGTAACTTACCAGAATTTTTTTCTCTATTTCAATAAACTATTTCATGACCATATCATGACATGAGTTCTCGCAATAAAGAACGTTTAGAAAACTTTATAGAAAACTTCAGAGCAACTTGCAAGGCCTGGGAAGTGTCATTTTCGGCGATCTAGGAGGCCTTTTTAGCTAAAAGTTTCTGGTACGCCGCGCGCCAACCGATGATGGCACTCTGCTTAGATAGTAACAGGGCGCCCTCCCATGAAATGATCAAGCCCCCAGTTCCCCTACTAAAATAATCCTGGCTACGTCTGCACTGCAAGGGGGGGGGACTTATGCAACGCATTGTGTAGGCTTGCTAGCCTAACAAAGGCGCGGTTGAATGACAACGAAGAGCACACAGGAACTTGTGTTTTTCTCAAAAAACGGCGGGGGAACCACCAATAAGGACGTGGCTTTTCGGCAGCTATGATAATACAATTACCGAATATACCTTTAATTCCACTAAATTAGATCGACATATTTTGGGGATTCAAAACACGCACGGTCACTGACAATGTACACAAAGAATGTGTGGAATTGTGGGTAAAATAGACAATGTGGAGGCGCCCATGACCATTTTTTCTTCCGATCTGGGGAAAACTAGGTTCTCCCAACAGGGGGAATTTCCCAAACTGGTACTTTCATAGTATTGTATTAACCACGAAAATATACTACGATACTGATGCGTAAACAATGTTACTTTGTCTGGTACAAAGAAACGCGCGACCTTTCCATGACCCGCCTAACTTAGATTGCTATCACTCAGTCACCATAACTTTAACGAGGAAATACGTGTTGGACAAGAGCATACCCAATAAGGTGTAAAGTTTTGAGTGCATCACATTTCAATTTACAGTTACTCCAAGGTTTTACTTCCATGATAACACGGTACACTGGTCTCACATCACTCATATAGTATTATTGTGGTATAAATAATGTTATTGTTCGATATGAATTTGATTTTATGCATGAGTAGCCCATTATAGGTAATACGGCTTACTTGCAAAGATCCCTTTGTACCTTGCGGCTATCGGGGTGTTGCCAAACTTGAACTTTTTCAAGCTAGGCCTGCACTATTTGCGTACAAGTAATTGTGCTGCACAAGAACTACCATGGTATAAGGATATTGCTCTCAAAGGGTCTTGAAATGTTGGAGTTAACACAATAGTACTTTAGTTCCAACTATAGTAGCATAGATGTTTGTCTTTTCCTTGAGGGAAATTTTGACTTTATCTGGATTGTATGAACTGGAGACCAAAGTAAGTTTTTTTTCGTTTCTATTTGTCTAAATCAAGAAAACGAAACATTTCGTACATGAAAATAAAATGTATCACTATCACTTGGAGTGTCTGTAAATTGCAACGGTGTAGTTAATACCAGGTGCGTATACTAAAAAAAGAAATGTGTTGTGTGTGTGTGAAGCAGAACTAAAAGATTAAACTATTAGAAACTGTCTTAAAAGCACAAAATGATTGAAACAAATAAACTGATACATACACTACAACCGTCTTTAAGTCAAAATTACTTTATCTGCTCTTTTCTTTAACTTTTGTCATACCCACATTCAATGGCTCATATCCTCCTAGCTTGTGTGGCAGTTATTTAGCGTATGCCACACAGGGCTGCCACCTATCTGCGCAGCTATGAACTGAGCAAAAACAAAAACTTTATCAGCTTCGAGGACTACAATGCCCGGGACTTATAATAGAAATAAGCCTAATTAATAATACCATGAAAGTACTTCCTCTTATGATGATTCCGGAAACTTTGTTGCACATAAGTAATTTTATTTCATGTGGACTCGATAAAGTTTTGAATGTTTTCATTTAGTGTCGCTTATGGTCATATTATGGGCGGCGATCCGTATTCGAAACCTGGCCCGATGGAATGAGCTATGTCGAAAGCACCAGTTAAGGGTGTGCGCGAAGCGCGCCGAAAAAACATTTGAACGCATACAGCAATCCTGAATCCACCACATTGCATTCGCGGTTTTTTCTATTACAAACGATCAGTCTAGCGCCAAACATTTTGGATAAGTATGCCCTACCACGTTTAGTGGGGAAAAAGTGAGGAAGAGAGAAAAGTTGGGGGCATCTCAAATAGAGCCACCTGATTATTGGCCTATGCCAAGGAAAAAGGAATGAATAAAGTCTGAATAAAGTCTGGATACGAGACCTGCATAGGCAATGGTTAATCGGATGGGTTCTCTATTTCGCTCTATGAATCCAAACTATAACGTGAGACAGACCTATCCCTAAAGCGCATGAAGCGCGCAGAATCTCGGAAAACGTCGAGCCCACACAAAATGTGTAAAACAAACAATGTCCTCGTCCAAATTTATTGGGGGAACATACTTTATATATCCCACCCATTGTGGGGGGGGGGGAGAATAATCCCCGACCTGATCGCCACATGTTATGTGGCAGATTAGCATCAATTCATGACGCAGGACCAGTAGGTGGATCAGGAGAAACGGGAGGGATCAGGCTGCAGGGTTTGATATTTTGTACCTGAACTTATTATTACCCAAACAAAATGTGCTGCTTCAGCTCTACAGCATACTTTTTTTTCATTGCCAGCAAAACCAAAATTAGTTAGACAAGAGTTTCATTTTTTGGTCCGAAAAATAAATTTTAAGACGACTCTCCATATTCACGTGTTTCACGCTAAACGGATCTCCAAGATGTGGGACTTCAAATGAGACTTTTCTAATTCAATAAGTTAAATTTTGAAAAGCAACAGGGACGGTGTGAGACTGCAGATCGGTGCATAATAGCCAACCGAGGACGTCTTGTTATTTAATAGCGCTACGCACTCCAGTCTTATGAGGACAATGGATTAATGTAGGCTGAAACAATGGATTTATTATCAGATCTAAGGATGAAAGGAACATATCTGACAAAAAATAAGTGAAGGCTGAAAGACCGATGGCCTCATACCCAATGCTCACATTAGTAAACCATTACATTGCCGCGACCGAAGTAGAAGGCAAAGATGTAATCGCATTTTAAGTAAGAGGGTACAAAGACGTACAGGACTGAGTGGGACGCAGTCTGATAAGTCCTTTGAAAATCTGTCAATCATAATTATAATCAAACTTCGTAAATTCTATAGAAATTCTAGGTATCAGCAGAAAGCAGAAAACACTGTTTTGACTGCATGGCGTTATTTTCCATTCTCTAAATTTGAATGATTTGGCAACATTCTTGCACGGAATCTGGACTCAATTGCATAAAGAAACCGTTCAAGCGGACAAGTTATCTCCTAGGTACCTAAATTCCCTATTTATATGCCTTTGTCAGTGTTCTCATTTTAAATATTCACTTTAGAGTCCCTAGTGCCGTAGCTGCAGTTCTTTTAGTTAACAGTCCCGGTATGTAAAGAACCATCTGTTCGCATATAAATACATCAAACCTTTCACAAACATGATTTTCGTTTGGTTAAAGCATTCAGTTTGATTTTTTATATGGCTCAGTGTAGGACGACAGACGCATTCCGAAAATTGTTTTCCCCAAAATGTTCCTTTTGGTGGCATAACCCCAGTTGTGCTCGTTTAATGTTAGATTCCAAAAATTAATCCTAGATGAGACGACGGTATTAAAGATATTATGCAACGGGGACGGTGAAACGACAAAGGTAGAAACGTGCTTCTCTGAACGCTGAACGTATACGGCAATATGATCTCACGAATTTTTCCAATATAAACTTCACGGGCCATTTAGCCAAAATAACTCCCATGCGATCCTTCGTGCAACCAGTAGCCTCAAATGAAACATTCCTTGAAGATGATCGTGACTAAGAGCTATAGACATATAGGTTTTTATTACGGTTCCTGTGCAGGTATGTAGCCACAGAAGGGGGAAATTACGGACCTTGTGCAGGCTGCAAGATTGTGGAGAGTACTTACAAATTGTTTTAATAAACTTTGTGGGTAAGTTGACTTATGCTTGGCGAAGAAAACCTATATAGCAACTACGTAGACATGGTTGTACTTGCAGACAAGTAAACTGTAAGATGTACACTTTGTGAATTGCCATTGTGTCCTAAAAATGTGTAAGAATTAAGAAAACAATAAATGTGTAGAAAACACATTTTGCGCACCTATGAAATCAACGAATATTTTTTTTAACATAAATTCAGTTCAAACGATGAAAAATAAAGCACAAGATTGCATCCAAGGACACCTAACCTAACCATTGGAAATTTTCTCAGAGGGGAGAGGAACACCTTCCCCTAAGCCCCCCTCCCCAGGATGGCGCTCAATGCCGTGACCCCCCTTCCATTTGATACCTAGGCCCCCTAAAAATTTTAATCCAGGGACGCCTGCTATTTACTTTCTGGAACGAAAAGAAGAAATGTCTTTGAAGATTGTGTATCTACGTGCGTAAACATGCTGGGAGACAAGAACAAGTTAAAAATCACCTATATGGAAACCTTTGCCCTAGAAGTCGATTGTTAACGGAGAAATAAATGCTGTTGCACTCACAGGGAGCTTGCGGTTTTCTTTTGTTCGAAATTATTGGGAGGGTGTTTATTGGACTATTCCACTTTGTTTGGTTGTCTAAGACCTACTGAATACAGTCGCTTTGAAAAATCCAAGAAATTACAATACTGTATTCTTCATAGAGTTATCGTTTCTGGCTCAAAAACTTTAACTGAATGAAGTTTTTGCATTTTTGCGTCATACTTTTGCGTTTTATCTTCAATAAAACACCAAGAAGGCCATAAAAATAGAAGAAAACTCATCGATGCCAGTTTCCCCTGCAAAGAGAGTGTTGAAGCCATGGCCAAGAGCGTAATTCACAAATTTTTATCATCATATCTGATTTGCTACGGCAAAGTACGGGTCTTTTTATTGACCAATCAAATCAAGTTTTATATCACAAGAAAGAAGAGTCATCGAACGTTTACTTAGCATGAGAAAGAAGTTGATTACATAATCCAGCGAGGAGCAACTTCATGATAAATAGGCGGGGACGTCCGAAATTTTGAAGTTCATACTTCTTTCCGAAGTGTTTTTTACTTTTTCAGGCGAGTTAGAAAGTAAGGGGTTGCTAGACACGTATGGGAGACAAATGTACATCATTTAAAAGAGAACGAAGTCATCTTTCAAATGACACAAGAAAGAAATTTATGACTTCTGTACTCACAAAGTTATGATAAGTTCAGGCAAAATATGCAAATTTAACAGCGAAATTTGATGGTTAACAGAAGGGTTTGCTGGCGAGTTCCGCAGAGATTCCATATAGTAATATACTGCTCAGTTGTTCTTCGTTCGACCTCTGTTCACTGTTCAAATTAAGTTCGAACTGCGACAAAGCTTACTCAAGAAAATGTTTCAACAATTAAAAAAATGGAATTCCTGATACAAAATTAAAGTCACAAATTTTCTGAAATATGATGGCTTTTTTCAAAATCTTCAAGAACACTTCCATCATAGATTTTGTCCTACTTTTATGGTAGATGTAAGGAAAAGTTAAACAGTCTGAGATCCGGCATCTTTCATGTTGAACAAGGCCTTGTCTTTGTCACTCTTAACTTCGTAGTGTGGATCCGCTGACTCTGAAACTGAATATTTTACTTCCTTATTATGACACAAATTACATACTACATCATGCGCAATTGCTTGAACTTATCTTCTTCATACCGAATAGATATACATTATTGACTGCTAAGCTTTTTAAATTTCGTATATGCTACGGAGGGACGGGTCGTTTATTCAACTGCGTAGCTGTTGGCGATTGTACTCATGCATGGCACGGTTTGTGTTGTTCAATGTTGAATTTGTTCGTCCTGCTACGTCCTGTTACGAGCGTGGGCCAAGCAATCCCTAGCCTACCATCGAAGCTGTGGACTTCGATTAATAATTCTAATACCATGCCGTGAATTGAACAGTTAAACCATAGGTGGAGACTGCGGGTAAAAGTGGCACCAGGTGGGGGCAGGGGAGCCATGCTCTCCGTTGGGAAGGCTGCCCCGTCTGGGAAAATTCCCAGTTAAGTTTCGTCGGGGAACCCTCAACCCACAACGACGAATAGTCACCCCGACGGTTTACAATAAGAATTTGATCTCACGGAAGCCTCTATAAAAATGCCAGTTTTACATAAACCCCAAATTTCGTTACAAGAAGCCCAATTAACTTGTTCAAATTATTTTGACTAAAGACCTAAAATTTTCGGCGAGTACCAGTCACCTCTGTTGGCGCTTCACATTGACCCCCCTGTCGGGAAGCTTGGCCTTTCTGTTGGAAAAATCCCGGCGCCACCCCGCCACCCGGCGGTCATGCGTCGTCAATAGTCTGTTCACGTGAACATTTTGATCTGATAATGTGCCCATTATGATATCATCATCATGGCGTGATAATGTAAGAAAGACTCATAGTTAGTAGTCATCCAGGACATTTTAGATTTTCCCCATAGGCACATGCGGTGGACTCTGGAGGTAACACCCCCTTCCCAATAAAAAATGAGTCAAAATCCAGGAAATCTGGGAAACTGTGTCGTTTCTAGAGTGCAAACTTCATGTCATGATTGGTTCTCGATTCGTGAAAATATGAGGGCAAACATTTTCCACCCCTCGTGAAATGTCCCCCTTACGCCTATATATTCCTCAATCAATAAACGTCATGTGGGGGGTGGTGTTAGAACCCTCTCCCCCACCAACTCCACCACTTCCAAATGGTAGATCTATGTAAATCAATTAAGGTTATAAATACGCAGGCGCACAGGCTTATGGAAAACCATTTACGTTTGCTCTGATATTTTCCTTTGTTGGCAAACAAAGTAATGTGAAATGCATTTTCCTCTGAAATACGACATTTGTCCCCTGAAACCTTAGTCCAGAAGTTTGTTTGATAAGGAAAGACCCCTTTTGCTGTCAGTTATATTACAGTTATTTCTATAATGGATTCATCAAAGTTTTGCCCAACTAGACCCAAACACTAATTTCTATCACAAAATTTTATCATCGAGATCGGTGAATTCGAATCATGCAGTCTCCACAGGAAAAAAGAGGGCAGCACATTAGTTTAAAGCCCTTGCACACATATTGTTATCCTTGCTAAGATTTCAGCAGACGGATGGCTCGTTCAAAAGCAGGCGATATACTTCGTTAAATTTAAAGGTATACTCTAATAGTCTGAGCCATGTACGCCTCGAGCCAGGGGCTGGGGTTGCATCCCCAGAGGTTGGGCAAAACCTCCTTCTCTGGCAGGTTTTTCAAAACATCTGACAATTTTGCTCAAGCAACACAGGTTTCGGTTGACAAAAACAGCTGAACCCCTTATAACATTTTCCTTGCGCAGATCGTTTCATATATCAGAAACATGGGTAAGAGGCTCCTTTATGCCACGGCTGTTGAGGGGAGGACATGAGTGGGTGCATGAAAGTCAGCTTCGCAGACTAAACCCATAACACGAAGGAAGCTTTATTCCAGAAAATGCGAGTATACCCTTTTCCACCCTAGGACAGGGGTACCGCGGAGCTGACTCTGTTTACTCAGCTCCTCCGCTTCCTGAACAAAGAATATGCCGTACAACCTGCTACGTAGGCAAGGACATGAGTGCATTGTCCTATATTACTGATAGCTCTTGGCAAAGCCTTTGTACTTTTGGCATAACTGCATGTATTAGCAATATAGAGAACGTGCAGATGACGTATTTTGTCCCACATGACTAATTTCTCTGGAAGGCAAAAACTGCCACTTATTACATTGACCTGCCACACAAGGCTGGTTGAAAAGGGGTCTTTAACCTCGTTGGTGTATAATATTTTTGGCCAAAATTGTTATGTATTGTTTATCATTTGTTGCACATGTCTCCAATAGCAGAAAAAGAAAGTTTCACTTCAACAAATTCAGGATTTGGAAAGGCAACGAAAGAAATAAGCAAACAGCTGTATAACCTGAGTATATGTGGCAGTTCCTTTTTGCCGTACAAAATGAACGACAAAACCGAGTGCTATGACGTCAACACACGTCCTCTACAGAAAACAATACTTTGTTGGTAACATCAAACAAACGTAATGCCTGTCGTTGACAATATTCGTTGTTCAATGAAGACACTAAAATGTCACCATGCATACACAATGGCCGCAGTGAATGAAAAAATAATGTTAGGGAATTTATAAGATGCTTTGAAGTGCTGAACAAGAATTTAGCCCAAATGAGTATTTTTTAATAACCGTACCTTCTTATCATTCATTTTATCAATTACCTACATAAATTATTTTGCTTTTGCAAATAAAAATCTACGAAATCGAACTGCTGGTGTGTAAACAAAAAACTTGATCGACTTGCCCGTGAGGGGTGGGGGCGACATTTTTCGTTCAGGTCATCATTGAAAAAAAAAAATCTGTTTAACGGAAGTGGTAGAGAACTGCTACGCAGGCTACGCATGATCTAATGATCCAAAAAACTTTCCGAAAAGTGCAAAGTACCGGAAAACTGTTCGGCGGTTCCGAAACGTTTTCGTATGTATTTAAACGACCCTAAATATTGGAGCAAACACCCCATGTAGGTCGTGTGCCATCTTTTTTGGAGATATTTTTGGCCAACATAAAATCAACTTTACAAAGTGTTTGACAGACTTAAAAGTATAAAAAGATGGTCATATGAGCCAAATGATCACCAGCGTTAAGGAGGTATGCCTCCCTCCATTGGTTCGGTGCGGACGGTGTGCGCCTCTTCTACTTGGTGAAAAGCGTTTTATTGCTCTGAAGTGGTGAAACGGTTGGCTATACACTATACATCATTAAGATCGATACGTAGCCTTTACGTTTGACGTATACGTAGATGAAATGATGTTCGACGAACAGGCAATTGGCGTAAGGCGTAAATATGTTATATGTTTTCACAATTTACAACCTACTATACTTGCGTATCACTTTTGCAGGCTGAAAGGTAAACCAGGAAGGCAAGTTGATTGATGATCAACCTTCGCTACCTCCGCCTTTTGTCAACTCGAGCTGTCCTTGAAATTCCCAGCACACTGCACGAGTTCACGAGTTGTGAGGACAATAAAACGCTTCTCACGCGCAAATGACAGAGATAGCAACCCCAATGGAACCCCTTTATTATGGAACGCTCTATTAGACCTACCAAAATGGCCGCCGGGCTACAACATTGAGCACCATTTTTATGTTGAATCTGCAACATTTTTGACAAAACACAATCGTTATAAGTAAAACAAACTCGTCACCTACAAAGTCCCTTCCGTGAAATTACCACTCATCAAAATGACACTCAGACAACCCCCCCCCCCAACGGAAAATTTGGAATTGTCCTGGGAGGGAATCATCGAGGGATAATTGTCTGGTTGAACTTTGTCCCGGTGGAGTTGTCCCAGGTAAATTGTCGGGGCTTGTCCTGGAACCAAACGAAATATCAAATCATTGAAACTGATCATTTTCAGCTACCCCCTTTTTTTTTTAAATTTCCAAGGGTCGTATCTAAGTGTGTATACCAAACCAAGTCCAAACATTACATAGAAGATATCAGCCTGCAGCCATCTTTGAATGTAACATGTGCTTCTGTCTATATTAATGAGACGTCTATTGTCGTTGGCACTCGTTGCTAATGAAGTTTGTAGACAATGTACAATGTGACAAATTGAGACCTATATTTCTTCTAAGACATAGAACATAAACCTACAAAATGCCGGTTGTAATCTGTTAGGAGGAAATTTGTCGAATCTGTAAATGAATAACATATCGCATGTAATTCAAGTGTTATGTATTGCCTTGACGCCACTTCTTCACTCCTTCTGTTTGAAATAAAAGAGTGACACGGGGACAGAAAATACTTGAGAAGGCAAAACTCATGGGCGTCAATAGGTGAGGAAAGGGGGAACATGTCCACCCCACTTTTTGAAGGTTGAGGACAAAATCCGCATAAACTCCTTCACTATTTTCTTTTTTCCATTATCAATCCCCCCCCCCCACACACACACACACTGCACACACTTTTCGATTGGCGTAGTGGCTAATGGTGAAGCGTAGCCTTTTGTCGTAGGCCTTCCTGCAAAAAAGAATTGTACCTTCGAAAGGTTTCTTCAATACGAACAACTAGAATTCGTATGGTTCGAAAAGTATGTCCTACTTTAGAAAAGTTTTTCGTCGTAAAAAAAAAGATCTTGGAACGCTTCAGATGTCGCCGCACAAAGGAAAAGCTTTCGCTCGTAAAGCTTTTATCATAGCCTAAATCCAAAAAGTTGAAAATAATTTCTACACACGATACTGTGTGATAACATTAACGCTTCCTTACATATCGACTTTTTACCCAGACTTTCACCCAAGATGTGTAGGACTTTATTTCATCTCTATTGAATCTCGCGGTTTATATCCGCATAATGCATGTACTGAAAATTGCAGGTCGGACTCCTGCTTATTGTGTGACAGGAACAAAACTGTTAAATTGTATGGCACAGAAAAAAGAGACAAGAATATTAATAGAGACCTGTCAATCCATATTTTACCCTTAGCAAATGGGCTGATCTCATTGATAATTGGTGCAGTCGAGCACCCTGGCGTGATGTTTTCGAGGGAAACATAAAAGTCTCCAAACCGCCCTGTTGTTTAATTCTACGAACAAGTATAATGAGTTTCCAACGCGGTCATCAATGGGAAAGAGAAGGGGAATCCCACTTAGCTTTAAGTGAAGACCATTGGAAAATAGAGCCGTCCTGATTGGACAAATCTTAAACGCCGCAAACAGGTATACTCACTGATACGTATCCTAGTAGAGGCGCCTGACCAAGTACGGTTAACGTCATAACACCCAACTCTAATTCCCTCGATCACCGGGACAAACCCGGCCAGTGGCTTCTTCAATCTTTTCAACGTTATTTAACGTTAAAATCTGTACCGGAAGTATTCTCAGTATAAAAATTACAAACACACCTTGAACTAAACGGAGGCATAGAACTCTGTATTGACATTACAAACATCGTAAAATCACTTCAATTTATTCAAAGGTAGCCACTAACACAACAGAAAGGTTTATCTTCTGACGTTGCAGTGGCGTAACCAGACTTTTTCATCTGGGGCTGAGGGGGGGGGGGAGGCAAAGGGTTGAAGTTGGGGGAAACAGTAATAACACTATCTAAGCGGAGCGCCACCATCAGTTGGCGCGTAGCGTACAGAGAAAATTGTTTTGATTAATTTCCCTCTCAGATTGCAGGAAAAGGCACTTCCCAGCCAGCCTCTCTGGCCTTGTAAGTTTCAGCTACAATGGTTACGTATTTTTTTATTTTTGCATTATACAAATTTTGCTCAATATTTTTTACCTTCGAATTTCATTTGGGGAGCAAGCGCTGGGGGGGGGGGCACGCTGTGCAGTGTAGAAATGTTTTAGTCAAGGTTAAAATGTTTAGTACATTCTTTGTAAAGAATGTTTTCTTGACGATAGCGAAAATTTGTTGCGTAATCGGCAAGGAAAATTACAGGCTAACAATTTTATTATCGATTTTCAAAAAATGTACAATGTAGAGCTAGATGGGTTACTGAAATTCTTCAGCAGAAATATTTAATTCGGGAGTCTACATAATAAATTGCCTAGTGCTCACTTTATATCCAGGGATCGCCTAAAGACATGACAATAGTTTTTTCATTGTGATCGTTTTGAAGTGTTTAAACCAAACACATGAAGCCCACACGCAGGCCTACACGTACACGTAATTACAATCGATCGTTAATACAAAATTTTCATTGAAAAATATGAATGAAACACTTTACACTTTGTCCGGTACTGTGTCTACACAGTGTATAAGTGACCTGCGCGTGCACGAAGTTTGACGTCCAAAATGGCGGTACAGGTAAAATCGAGCCATTATGACGTCACGTGAAAAACCTCTATAAGATAACTAAGTGCTCAGTGTATACTAGTTCCACAGTGTTTGTGCCGCCAATTGTTTCATAACAGTCAGGCGACTTGTTGGAGCATTTTTCGAAATTAGATTTTTGTGCGTTTTCTTCAAACTCCATTTATGCCAAATTGCACAGGTTTTAACTGTTGTGAAAATGATATTTATAAAATACCGTATCCAATCTTGCAATACACAAAAGTTATTTCGGCCGTGTCATACCCACTTGAACATTTCTCACTTTAATATAATATTCTCTATCGTAGTTTGTCGTAGGTGTAAGATAAATGTAGTGGCTTTACATATTCATTTGTTTTCTAATTTTCAAACAACTATGCCAGTTGTTAAAGGAGGTCAGAAAATAAGAAACAGTACTTTTATCATAGAACATATCTATGCTTAGATGTCTCAAAATTAATTTGGGGCGACTTATAGTTCTCTTCTTCATTAGACACATTATTTGTACTTAATGATAGTAACTGAAATCAAAAAGGCCCAAAAGGTATTGCAACGAAAGTGGAAAATATTTCATATGTTAAGTGCTCGGAATTATATTTGGTCGTAGTAGCTTTGATCAGATCCAACTTCCGCATGTCCTACATTTGTTTCAGAAACAATGTGCTCGTGAAGCCGGATTCTACAAACGAAATGAAGATAAGCATAGGATGTGGCGCTTTGAACAATGATATTCAGCTCTGTCTTAAAAACAGGGGCCCTGTTAGGATAGAAATGCAACGTTCTGTATAGACTCTTTGAAGCAATGTTCGTTTCCGACGGTAATCTTGCTTTTCTCCTCAAAATTCTTATCTCAGTGCCTAGAACAACTAAGATCAGTGATGTATTGTCAAAATGACAATGAGAAGACACACACCTCAAGTGTACTCGTTAACTTTTCGTTGCCAGCCGTCATTCAAAAATATGAAATTTCAACATTTCATAGTTATTCGTCAAACTTAACATCACTTTATTTAAAGTCAGCAAAGAATTCTCTTTCTACTAACTTTTCAAACATGTTTTATAATGATAGGCAAATTAGCTAAAATCTGAGAGAAATGTATAGACTTGAACAATATTTCCAGCAGATGATGTATTAAAATCGTGGGGACACAATTGAAGTACACTATTTAAATGTTTGTTGCCAGTCGTTTTACTGAAAATCCTGTTTAAAGCTTGGACATCGACGGAAACAAACCTTACTTCAAAGCATGTATAAACAATGGTCTTTGTATTGGAATTACCTGGGAAAGAAAAGAGGGGGATCCCCAGGATTAAGTCCACAAAGACTTAACAACTAGAACAAACAGACCTGTCAATCAGTGCTGCCTGAGAAGAATTAAACCATTTTCAAGTACATATTGTCTAACAATTTTGTGCTAATTTTGTTGGTTAATGTGTACCATAGTGCAAATAGCTAAATCGTAGCACGCATTCAAAATAGTCATTCACACGCCCACGTTTACTGAAAAGGAATGACTTTTGGCGACACAAATATTTTTCGTAAATGTTTTCTTCAATTCGATACCAACTGTGTGCATTTCCGGCATGCCATTTTATTGTTCCGGTCTACTTTCATTTTGGACTGTTTTGGAAACAAAACTTCCTATATTTTTCATGCCTAAGTTCATGAAAAACTTTACCCCACACATTTCATATGAATATTAATGTTCCTTGAATGGCAGTGCTAATGCTATTATTTATGTACTGTTTGTCAGTCAGTTCATTGCACCACGAACAGAGCTACCACAACCATGACGGAGGAGGGGGTGTGCTACGTCATTTGCCTCCATTATTTTATTTTCTGCTTAGTGTGATAGGCTTCTTCTGCATTGGGAAACCCTTAAACCAGAGAGGTGTTACACCTTCCTGCTTTAAAGGTAATAGGCAGTCGCCCCAACATTTGCTTTGGAAAATCAGCAAACTCTTGCATAACTCCTCTTATTGCATTACAAACACCACTGAAGACGTTTTGAACGTAACTATTACAAACAATAGGTAAAGCAAGGAGAAATTCTCCTTGAATTTCACAATTCACTAACAAAAATATTGTCACATGATCAAAATAAGCCATTCATAGACTAGAATGACGGGGCATACTAACTCTGATTTCCCTTGAACTCATAGGCGTACAAAGCTGTTTGAGCCTGAGGGGCTGAACCTTGTTTCAAATCGCCCTCCTGGGGATGGGTCTAAGGGGAATGGGGTCTCCCTCCCCTTTGGAAAATTTTTGGATATTTAAGGGACCTTAGATGCAATTTGGTGCATCATTTTGGAAGGTAAATTACTGCAAATTTTTGACACTTTTTACAGAACATTTTTGACAATTTTTTTGGAAAATTTTTTGATGTTTGAGGGACCTTACATGCAATTTGGTGCATCAGTTTTGACAAATTTCAAGGTAAATTACTGCAAATTTTTGACATTTTTGAAGGAAATTTTTGGCCACTTTTTTGGAAAAGTTTTGGATATGTTAGGAACCTTCGATTCAATTTGGTGCATCATTTTGGACAAATTTTAAAGGCAAATATTGTGTTATTAAAATTCTTAGTTGATGACTGCTCTAGGCTTGGCATCAAAGTTTAAAAATTCAAAAGATTCAGAGAGGCTCACATTCCACACAATGCAGAGAGAGGAAGGGAGTGTGTTTAGGTTAAACTTTACGACCTTTTATGCTCACCAGGACATTATCTTAAGCAATAAAATAAATTTGTGTCTGCACAAGGAAGAGCTTTACTTAGTTATGGGAGGAGCTACAAGTTGCATAGATGGGAAAATTGGAACTGTTTGGGATAATGAGAATTGCCCTTTAACGTAAATTACTGCAAATGTTTGACATTTTTTTATAAAAATTTTTTACCATTTTGGGGAAAAATTTGTTGGATGTTTAAGGGACCTTAGATGCAATTTGGTGCATCATTTTAGACAAATCTTATGGTAAATTACTGCAAATTTTGGACATTTTTATAAGAAGTTTTTGGTCATTTTTTGGAAAATTTTTATATATGTGGGGGCCCTTAGATGCAATTTGGTGCATCATTATGGACAAATTTTAAGGTAAATTACTGCAAATTTTTGACATTTCTTACAGAAGACACAAATAAGTGGCTTTCGCACTTGGAAAGTGGGGGCTGAAGCATAGTTCCGTCCCCTCACAATTTTCGCCCGGGGGCTGTCGCCCCTCAGCCCCCCTCTTCCTACGCCCTTGCTTGAACTACCTTTGGTACAAATGCAGTCACATCCATTTGAGTTTTCATGCTCGACTTTTTAATATCAGGGGTACATGGGCCTAAATACCTTTACTCACAGGAGTGAGTACGAAGCTGTTCGAGACGGGGGTGAACATTGTTTTGGACCCCCGTCCTATGGGAGGGGTATAAGGGGAAGGGTGTACCCCTTTTCGAATATTAAAAGGTCCTTAGATGCATTTAGTACAACATGCTTGGCAAATTTTAAGGAAAATTGACATTTTTAACACAGGAAACAAAAAAGGGGTTTTCATCCTTGGATTGAGGGGGAGGCGGAAGTTTATTTCCCCTCTACCACATTTTTGAGTGGGGCTTAAGTCCCCTTTCCCAACCCCGCTTCCTACGCCTATGCCTTTTCTCGCATAACAATTTCCCGTTAACACACTCTCCATAGTGTTCAACAGATAATCACTCGGATACGCAACATTCAATATCATTTATGGTAACCAGCTAGACATGCCGATACTTCGTACTGAGTGAAGATGTATTAGCGACAAACGGTATTTCATATAGTGTAGGCGTATTTCAGTGGCGTAGCAAGATTTCTCTCAAGGGAGGGGGAGGGTGAGTATGATCTGTGATCGCCGACCTGGGGAGGGGTCACACTCCCCTTCGAATTGTTTTTGAAAAGTATGTGTCCTTACATGCAATCTGGTGCTACGTGTGCTAACTTTGAAGTAAACTTTGCGTTAAAAATTTACATACTCTATGCGCTAAAAAAGGAAATCGGAATCAGTGAGGGGGCATGGCCCAGTTCCCTCCAAATACGCCACTGGGCGTATTGGAAGACAATTTCCATAAAGAGGAGGAAACTGCTTGCCTTGAAATTTTAATTACATAGTTATTAATTTTGATTATCATATTTGCCCTAAAAAGCTCCAGTGGCATCTTCGCCCAGGACTGTTGACCCCACCCCCCTCTCCTTGAACGCATATATTTGAAGGTGAGATTGGGATGATTAATTGCCTGGCCACAAACTGTTAATGACAACATATGAAATGGACTGACTTGACTGTTGAACGAACTTCACAGGATTTCTCTGTGGAGCCATGTCGTATGTTCTGTGATGGCCGGCCTTAGGGAGGTCTTACTGAAAAATTAAGTGTCCTTCATGCACTCTGGTACTACATATACTACCATTGAATTAAAATTTGCTTTCAAAATTTAACATAGTTTAGGTACTAAAAAGAAAAGGAAAAGTCGGCATCGGGCCAATGGCTGCCCTAGGGTTCCTATATAGAGATTTCCCCCTGTTGCGTCGCTCTTTACTTTGCCCTAGAACAGTGGGGTGGAGGTCCAATTCACCTCATAATTGAACTTGAGAACAATTGTTGTAATTAGAACGTTATACCACTTAGCAACCTATGTCAGTATCTATGTAAGTATGGACCTTATGCACTGACGTCACGCGGCGTTTTTTGGAGGCAAAACAATGAAGCACACTGCACGCACGAAGAAGGATTCACACGCGCTTGTAGTAGAATTAAGAGCGTATTCGACCATTCCACAAATCAGCTGTCTGCAATTATATAAGCTACAATGATCAAGAGCGTAGGAAGCGGGTGGGGGACTGGGGGCCTCCAGCGAAATTTGTGGGGGCGGAAGTATGCTTGAGCCCCCACTTTCAAAGAAAGAAAACCCCTTTTGTCTCTTCTGTAAGAAATGTCAAAAATTTGCAGTAATTTACCTTAAAATTTGTCCAAAATGATGCACCAAATTG
>WURT03671080.1:0-31200 GCA_009936505.3 Holothuria glaberrima | reverse complement strand
AAGTAAACGACATAATGGCACATATGTAAAAGGTCCAAAGGGGAAACCATGGTAACAGGAAAGTTTACTTTGGATTTATCACACGATAACAGGTAGGTGTTAACTCCTCTTCAAAGCAGTAAACTGCATGATAGTGTTATATGTACAGGGAGACTATGAATAGTCCTATTAAAAACCGCTGCTAGATACTAATGTAGGACTGTACCACAAGACAGCTACAGAATTCTTCCTTCTGTGGTTTTTATAGAAAATTAAACAAAACGACTGTCTACGGGCTCAGAACTTTGTGCAGATAGCAAGCGATGTTGTTGACAGATTCTTGAAAAGGTTGACTTAAGCTTGATATCGCAAATAAGGGGAGGTCATGTGATTAAATTTGAAGGACCACTCTCTTACCAAAAATATGCAATGGTACACTTGACTCTCTGTTTGTTTCCAATTTCAATGTGTAAAGGAAGATTTAAATTGCAAAGGAGTATTCCCCGCGATTCAATCATAACTTTATAACACTTGGACGATAACGGAGTCGAGAATTTTGTGTTTGATAAATCAACGTTCTAGGTTTCATGGGCGTTGCTTTGACTTGAGGGAAGTGTAACTGTGAAATTGGGTGAAAGAAAACAACAATAAATAAGGAGTTGGAAAGAATGTAAAAGGTGTTATATCGGATTTTTCTTGCAAAAGTAACAATGGCGACCACTTCGTCCGGGGTAAGAAACAATTATTATTTCAATGGAATATTTTCACTGCAGCATATCGTGTACAATTGTACTGTGTTTGAACTCGATTCATTCCTTAAAAGCCCAAGAGCCCATTTGTTTTGTTTTGAGTTCTTTAATATGAATACTGAAACCGTTCTTTACAATTTTTCTTATCGTAATGAGAAACAATTAGAAGAGTTTTAACTGAGTTAAAACTGTAAAGATATTTTAGGCACTGTTTTATGAATCAAGATTAAGGTCCTTGTACTTAAAGTGTTACACAAAACGTATGGGTTCGATATGGCACTGCGGAGTGTTCCTGATAATCACTCCCTCTACCGTACCGACTTCAAGCCTTTTTGATTTTCAGCCATAAAAACTATCGCCTGATCTGTTATAACAAAAATAAATATCATTAAAGTACGTGAGTCGTTTTGCGTTGTAATTATTTTAATTACCAGAATTAAGTTTAATTTTACGACCGTACCACTGTACTATTTCGGGAGTCACCGCCAAGATCCCTAGATATGGTCAATTCCATTTGTATAGAGGTAAACAGGATCTCAAATAATTTAGTTTTCAAGTTTGTTATTGGATAGAAACTAAATTGTCAATGCATGGACGTCAACAGATGGGGGACATCCCCAACTTTTGAAATTGGAGGGGATATCAAATCGTTTGTCCCCACCCCATTTTTCCAGAAGTTAACTTTGTTTTCAGAATTTTCTGTATATTTTTCTTTAGAATATTTCTAACATCTTTAAAGAATCTCTTTAAGGTGGCTATTTCTCTTGCGGAATTTCAAATGTTACTTCGAATTCATACGGAAAATACGTGTGAAGTTCTCAAATACCATGTAATGTCCATTGAAGAAATTAAACTCTGAAAACGTTACAGCGATTCTCTAAAGACTCTTCGGAGTTGTTGTTAAGATTCCTTACAAACTGTCCAGTGATTTTATTGTGCTTCTATAGCAATTACACATGGCTTTATAACTTCCGTAATAGCAGTGCTCAGCCCACAGCAAGGCTTTTTGGGTGAAGAATAACAGATCTTTTGTGTATCTCTGGAGAAATGTGGAGACAGTTTGAAACAACTCTTCTAACATTAAAGGCAGACACTCATCATCCCAAAATTACAATTAGTAGGTTGGGAACAACTAGAATTCACATTTGGTGATTGTAAATATGATTTTCATATACCACACGCAGTAATGTACTCAAAAGAATATGACACAGGACAATAAGAGTACAGCCCTCTCTCTGCGAGGTGCTGACTACATTTTCGTTTTAACTAAAGTGGGCTGGATAGAAATACACTAGGTAGGAAATGCTAGCTTTTTCGGATGAGAAAATTCGGCCTTAAAACATGCTTTAAGTAAATCTGGGTTCACGATTAAAGGGAAACTTTACATTTGTTACACGGACTTGTTTATTTTAAGAATGCATCTTTTCCTGACTCACCCTTTCTCCACTGATTTCCCAACTTTTCACGAGGCTTTGAGTAATCCCATACTTTACGTTATCTCAATATTAGCATAGGGTTTAAGTTAAACCATTGTGAAAAGTTTGGCTTGAGACATTCGTCATTTACAGAGACCAAGAACTTTTATGCCTTTAACTCTCAGGACACAGCAAACTCTTAGTAGCCTACTTTACTTTCACATTCACTAGTGCACCTATAATATTTTGTTAGGGGCCCGGCTGAGCGAAATCCAAACTTCGCAGGCCCGAATGTAGCTTGTTCAGTTGGGAGGTTTGATTTTATGAAAAGTGGACCATTGAAATGTTACAGTATCTAAGTCAAGCGCTACCATCAGTTCGGTGGTAGCGTACCAACAAATTTTTCGCCAAAATCCAAGGTTGCCGGAAACAGCACATCGCAGGCCTCGTAAATTGCTCTAAACATTCTTTTCTCTGGGATTTCATGTGTAAGACATTTTCGATTATCCCCGCCCGCCCCCCCCCCGTAAAAAACAACAAAAAACGTTAAAGAGAAAATTGTTTTCTCTGTCAAATTAATGACGCCACAGATGATCAGGAAAGTGCCGGCTTACATTTGAAAGATATATGTAAGAAGCTATATGTATGTCTAAAGTTCTAAACAGCCACAGACGGGTAGCTAGACAAGGAAATGAAAGTGCGAGATAGCTTCCAGAATAATTTTCAATATTAGGAGGGGATTTTTCTAGCCCCCTCCCCCTTTTCCCCCATGGCTACCGGCTTGATCAGGCAGTGATCAACATGGTTTAATACAACAGAAACAGTGAAGAAGGAAAAAGAGCAATATTTCTGTGGAGGGGACAAAGACTTTTGAACTAGGTTACCATATCCGTTGTATTTTAAAATTAACTTCGAATAGGCCTAGTTGATCAAAAATGTTGTGAGACTTTTTACTAAGCTTTTGTAAAGTGACAAGTTTGAGGTTCTGATGTAGAGTTACTCCCCTCTCATTTAAAAAAAATATTTCGGAATGCGCTGAGATACAAAATGGTGCCATCGTTTTTATGGTACTCAAGCATGTTTAAAGGGCAAGTCTCGTCATCCCAGGCAGTTTCAATTCACCCAACTATGCAACGTGTAGCTCCGCCCACAACTGTATAAACATCCTCTTTGACCAAATAAAAACTTTTTTTACTGCTTCAGGCCATGTCTAGGTGAGCATACAAGGCTATAATGTGTAATCCAAGCACTCTGTCCGCGTTTTGTGGAATGTGAACTACTTTGCATCTTTTCCATTTTCAAACCTTGATGTCAACAAAGAGCAGCCACCAACGGAGAATTTTGATACCCCCAAACTTAAAATATACATTGGGGTGACGAGTATCTGTCTTTACGTTAAGGTTTTTTTTTTTTTTTTTTTTAACAAAACAATCTAGAAACTAAGATGTTTAATGACGCTTTGGTAAAGGTGAAATGTATTTGAAACAAAGAAACAGCAAGAGTTTGAAGGTCAGAGGTGACTTAACGGCTTAGTGTACTGCTTTGTGCTCGAGAGGTCCCCGGATTAGATCCCGGTGAAACTAACTGGAAATGTTCGGATGGCTTCTGTTTATTGGACTTAAAAGTTCACGAGTCATAGTCGCTACGCGCTGTGCGGGCAGCGATGAAGGGCAAGGATTGTCGGCCACCTGTGTTGGCCTTTAGAAAAGAGGCTAAAGATCGGGGATACACTACGTCCATCCGTCGGGACGTTAAATGCCTTTCCGGGAGCCGGATTGGGATCTATTCAATACATCCCATTTTATATAATTAATCCAGAGCTTACAGGCCAGGCTTAGATGCCCTGTTATAATGCACAAAGAAGGAAAGGAAAATTTTCGTAATAGGTCTAGTCCAAGAATGTTTCTGTGGACTCCTCGCATGTATTTCTGTCGAAAATTTTATATGAATAGACGGCGGTAAAGTGGGCTTCTGGAGGTTTGTTGAACACGTCTCCTCTTAGAAAACGTTCTCTCCTATTTCACAAAACCAGACATTTTCCAGCCATACATTTTCAGTTCCAAGAATATCCCATATATACCATTTTGCATCTATGCAAACTGAAATTAACATAAATTTCTCAAAGGGGAGGGGTTACCCCCTCCCTTAGACCCCTCCCCAGGGCAGCACCTTTATGTAGTGACAACAGAAGGATCCTCACTGCTGTATACAAGCACAGGTGCGCATAAAAAGTGAAAATTACTGAGACGGGGGGGGGGGAATCAGGTAGCATTACGACATCATCTGTAGTGCCCCAATCACCAAATTCTGGCCACGTCACTACTGTGAAGTGCCATTTCTAGCGAACTGAGAAGCTTTTTGGCCAAATTTTACTTGCCAACTTATGGTGGCGTTCCGCTTAGATAGTGGGCCTAATCCTGAAAGGGCCCCCAAATTATTTTGGCCCCCGGCCCCCACAAGATCAATCCGGCACTGAATAGGACCTTCATTGAGCCCAAATGACCTACTGGTGCTGAAATATAAAACCTAAAATTTATGTAAGGTGCATTATTTATCACTTTCGTTGTGTCATGTCATCGGTCTGATTGAATCAAGTGTTTCAGCCTTTAGCATATTCCCTTCTTGGCCTCTTACTCCGACATAACAACGCTCATTGCCTGTAGATTATGGTTGTATTTTCTATGTATACAGTCACAGTAAATATTAATTATTGCGCATAACTACGTGGGTGATTTTTAAGGGGTTTTGCAAGTTACATGGAACATCATCAACACTCTAGAAGTCCCAGCATGCAATCACCTATTAAGAGCCATGGATATTGCAGGGGAGGTTTGTCCGAAAGCCAGAACCCCCGAACAATCACCTAGCGTACTTAGGATATTTTACCTAAAAGTTCTCCATGTTTGACCGGAACAGGTACTTGCCAGGCCTTGTTTGTCCTAGAAAACACTTTCCACAACCCCTCTTACAGTCTTAAAATACAGTGGTTTAACTGCATTGTAACGAATGTAAACATTTCTGCTGAAAGCCCTTTGGTCGGGGTGCGAGTCTCGTGACCCCCTTTCCCCTTCCCGCCTGGACTCTCAATGATTTACTCTCGACAACCTCAAAACCTCAGGAAATCTTTTTTAACTTTGAATTGAAGGTGGTTTATAGGGTCGGTGGGATTTGATGTAATTAGCGATTTTTTTCTCCCTGTAACGTTTCATCTGAAGCCTGCACTTACACTTTGAATGCGACAGAATGCAATATTTACACACTCCCGGGTTACGTTTCAATTGTTTTGAGGGACTGGTAGAATGTGGCTTATAGGAATCGAAGACTAAATGGGGTTCGAAGTAGCATGGATGTACAGTCTACTGTACCAATGAGAAGTTTGTAGAGAAACGACTGAGCCAGTTTATTTCAATTATTATGGTTTACGTACCTGGATATACCCTCTTTGGGAACCTTACTGCAACGGGTTATTGGGTACGTTGAAAGTTCAAATTTCGGTATGGTTAGGTAAGAACCTCTTTGAAAACCTTATAAAATATTACGATGCCGCAAAGATTTGAAAATACAACTAAAATCTCACTTCCACAACGTATGCTAGCCCGTATTAATGAAATAACTCTATGATGAAATTTGCACACGATGACGTACGGACAGGACTGTACATATGTGTACATCAGACACTGAAATATTCCAAATAGGCCTACTTGTAGTTGTGTTTAGTGGATTTAAGATTTCTCAAAAAGGGGCAGGGGAAGTCAGTGAGCGGTGTAAGGGTTAGTGTGGAACATAACATTGTTTAAGGTGAAGTATATAGGCTACAAATTAAAAAAAAATATGTAAAAAAAGAAACTCTGGCAGCAGAGTTTCCAGACAAAGTCTGTAATTTGACATGCATTACAGATTAACTATGTTAAAAACACACAAAAACTCAAATTTTATGACCTTTGTAAAAAACAGATAATTTCTGGCAGCAGAGTTTCCAGACAAACTGTGATTTGACATTACAGATGATCTATGTAAAAAGACAGACAGACAGACCATATGACATAGTTAAAATGATATGCAGTAGATTCGCAATCAAAAATACTTTTTCCAACGTCCCCTCGTGTCTCGGTCAAGAGGGCCAGAGTCCAAGGGCGGCGTTCCAAATGTGTTTTGAAGAAATTTTGTTAACATTCAGTATGTACGCTATGTTATATGTACCACGTCTATGACACGTTGGTTATAGTGGATAACCTTACTACATAGTTTTTAAAGAAATACAGCTCATACATCTCAATATTCTCTATCTGTATTAACTACTTATCCATGTCAAAAAAGTGTTTTTGCTACAGATCTCATTAGATTAGACTTGCCCTAGGCATAAATTTACAATTTTTATGTCAAAATTTTTTCTACGCCCACTTACGTAGCTAAAAGGAGTTTAGGTCAGTCTGAACTAATCTGAAGGTTACACAGTGCTTTATTGTGATATCACTAATTACCTATACCCTGCAGGGTGTTTACAGTGTTATCTTTTAACAAGTTTGGTATCCTTCTAATTTGCATTATTGCAAAACATATTTTTTGGTAAACTAATGGAAATACGTAGAACGTCTGTTAAACTTACAGCATATTTTTGTAAATATGAAAAATAGACACTTTCTGCAAAATTTTACAGAATATAACTGTAAATTACCATTCGTAAGAAAAAAAATTCAAACTTCTGCTAAAAATACAAGAACATCACGTGTAAATTAGAAATACAAAAATTATGATGAAAATTTTACAGAACATATACTGTAAATTTACAGAATTTTTTTACATTGTGTCAACAAAATTTCTAAAGGAATGTTCGGGGTCAGCCTTCCCTTTGCTTGCTCCCTGGTGTTGTGTGGTAACGGGACCTATACCAACTCCAATGTAATGCTCAAAATAGACCTTATGCATTGACGTCACGCGAAGTCATTTTTTGAGGCAAACAATAAAGCACAATGTACGCACGACGTAGGTTCCGCAATCGCGCATAGTAGACTTACGCGCGTATCCCCCGGTACACAAATCAGATGTTTGCTTTTATTGGTAATGTTGGTATAGGGTGCGTTTTTGTCAACTGTAAGTGTTAGTTTTTGATTGACAGGTCTATTATGACGTCACCCGAATGATGCATTCGTCATGGTAATCATCTAACTGAACTAACAGCCTCAACTGGTTGTTAGTTCTGTTAGAACTAGGCCACGCCTACTAACAGTCGAGTAACAAGGACCCATAATATGTGCTTACCTCCGTTGGGGCGCAATTTCTGTTCTGTGACGTCATATGCATAAGGTCTATTGTCTACCTCTGGACCCTTCTCTCGACTGTTCTTGAGTTGGTCAATTGATCACCTCAAGGGATCTAAGCTGAACAAAATTTAAACCGACCATCAAGTTCCACATTATTTTTGACAAATAAAGAAGAAGTAAGTTAATTAGATGAGATTTTACGGCTCAGTTTATAACCAAGAATAAATAAAAAAGAAAAGCAAAAGTTAAGAAGTCTATTGCAACCATCATCTTTCAGTTCTCACGCTCTGTTCTAGAGATATGATGTACAGAAGATATCACATTTTCAGCTAATAGTAAACTCGAAACAAGTAGTTTTGAAGTCATTGCTTTACAATGATGGCCAGAAGTGTTTGTTTTTGATTATTGGTCAGTATACCGCTTTACCGCATTATACCGGATTGGTGAGGTGTCAAGGTCACCCAAAGGTCATGTAAGGTCTACAAAATATTAATCCCTCGTGTGCTCCCATTCATGTTCGTAGGAATCAGTCGTTCTCGTCAGGTTTCTTAGAACAAAGTGTGAAGTGTATTTTGGAGTTTAATCAAAACCTACGCCTGTGGATAACCTTTTTTTATTTTCAAACAATCATTATGTAGGCTTTTCCTTCTAGTTTTGACAGCAATTTTGTAGAAGGTTAGCTATGGTTAGACCAGTCCAATTTTTCATTCAGATTTCTGGTAATTGCTAATGCTTAAAGTCAAGATGGTTATCAGCTTCTAAAAAGTAGTTGGGCCAAAACCTTAAAGTGGCTTATTCAGTTGGTACACACCTGTTTCACACCTGTTGAGATTTACTCACATCTTGATGGTAAATGGTCAAACTAACAGATTCTGTACTCTGACACACAACTCAAATGGTAGTAATAGGGTAATTAACGATTAAAATCATTTATTACAAATTCGTGACAAGACACTTTTTATACCATTTCGTTTTAATCATATCAAACCCCTGTCCACAGAAACTACTATTTCTCTCATTTTCGGTAAGTATAGTAATGGATACATGAGTTTTGAGGCTAAATAAAAACATTGTCACAAAATAATCGATATCAATTCACTGAGCCTTTTTAACCAGAACTACTTCAATCACGAATCACAAAGTCGTAGAAGCTATGGATCTGAAGAACCCTGAAAAAATAATTGAAAGTCAGATGATTTTCTGTGCAATTTGAGACATTTCCTTCGGTTCTAATCAAAGGCGTTGGAAGTGGGGGCTGGGGGAGCCAGGCCCTCTGGCGAGAATTGTGGGGGCAAAAGTGTGCTTCGTCCCCCCCCCCACACTTCCCAAGGACGAAAACCCCTTATTTGTCTCTTCTGTGAAAAAATGTCAAAAATTTGCAGTAATTTACCTTAAAATTTTTCCAAAATGATGCACCAAATTGCATCTAGGGACCCTCAAATATCCAAAAATTTTCCAGAGGGAGGGGTCTCCCCCAGTCTGTAACAGCTTCCTACGCCTTTGGTTTTGATGCAAAAAAATGAATGTTTCAAGTTCGGTTTCATTGAATCAGTTATATTGCAAGCTGGTGAAACAAGTATGTACCTCTCTATTTTCGTAAGAGGTAGGGAAAAAGTCAGGGAGACACACCCTCCACTTTCAAAAGCATGGGGAAAAATGATCCCAAACCCTCCGCCCGTCAATCACCTGTTGACGCCCATCATGCTTGTAGAGTGTTATGAAAGACATTGCTCAGTCTCAAATCACTATATTTTGCTATTTTCTTCACAGGCAACCCTTGCCTTTCAGGGAGATGAAAACGAAGCTAGAGGAAACTGGGGGAGTAAGGCTGATTTCATTCTATCTTGTCTTGGATATGCAGTAGGGCTCGGAAATGTCTGGAGGTTTCCATACCTTGCATACGAGAACGGTGGAGGTAAAGCTGTATTGTCATAGAAATTGTAAGCTTTGCTTAGTGTGCACAAACTGGCGTGAAGTGAAGCCTGTTTTATTAAATGCGCTGAATGTTTCTTCCTTGATGCAACGGTGTAAAGTTTTCCTAAGGTACAGCTAAACCGAAACTGCCGTTAACCGCAAGAACAAATACTATGTACCTTTTAAACTTTGCACTAGAATTTAATGGGAAAGTACCTAATGTTAGTTGGCGTTATATATATATATATATATATATACTGTCTCAAAGATAGGTAGACAATATGTTGTCTTTTGACTGCCAAAACTTATCGCGAAATAAGAGTATGGCCAATTTGTAAAAAATATGTGGTAGGTAGGCATTGTTGAATGGGCATGTGAGGAGAGGATCGGGACGGCAGCCTCCAGATCCCCCCCCCCACAACCAAAGTATCGATCTCTGAGAGCGACATGTATGTCAAGATTGTTTGTGAATCAGGTAATTCCCAGGGAAAACCCTTTCGCCCCACTTGTGCAATGTCCTGCGGGTACGCTTACATGCTTCTTTTACACTGTGTACGAAGTTAGTGCACTTCACTGAAGCTGCACTCTAACTGTGTAACCGCTCAATTTTAGAGGAATTAGTTCTCTTTCCATCGAAAATCATCTCACTGAATATAAAAAAGAATGATTTTGTTGCATTTCTTGGCCTCGGACCCTTCCGAACAGGTCTGTCTCAGTGTTTGAAATTTGTTCACCATAGATTAAAATAAATCTCTTCAATCTTATAGTCTACATTAACCCCCTCCTTGAAAATAATCAGGGAATAAATTTTGTAGGCGCTCTTCCGGTGCAGGAATTTAATTTATTTACCTTAAAGGGGTTAGTTTCACATGTCTGCAAAGACTAGACGTATCGTAGTTGAGGGTAACTTGGTAGAGCTGTAGCTTGTGCTGTGGATTAAGAACCCTTGATGAAATCCGTGAGAATTACTTGAATATCTTTTTCTGTTCTCAAGAAATGCCTCTTCATAGTTTGACCATTTCTGCGATTTCTTAAAAGCTATGTAAAAAATATGATGGCGTGTATAGTGTTGCACAGTGTCTGTATTTCTTTTGTTTATGCCTTGTAAATTATCTGCTAATTGCTTACCAGCTAGTTTCCAGTTTAATGTTAAAGGAAGACATTTCAAGAGTAGTAAATTGCTAATTCCGAATTAAAACTCTACTAGAAACTAGCGAAGGATAACAAAACATCTATCATGAGCACCTCTTTAGAGTCACAAATATGTTGCTCATGTTTAGTCAAGCTGTAAGTGCAGCGATAGTCATTATGTCGTCAGATGGTCAATATTTGTTGTATTTTATTGGTAATTGAGACTTTGTTTAACTTTTTTAATACTTTATATACCTTAAGTAAGCAGTAAGCGAGTAAGCAGGCATTTACATGTCAATAGACCTTAACCTATCTCCGAAAGCCACAGTTGTTACCGTTAGGCCGGTAACTTGCAAAGTGCCAAAGCGAGTACGAGGGATTCATAGTCCGAAGCATTGAAATTTTAGATAGATCGAGTTACTGGTTATTTTTCAGTATAATTACTTACTTTGAATGTTTTATGTCCTAAGTGGCAAAGGAATTATTAGCAAATGGCGCAGTTTCGCTTCCACCTTACTGTTTCATCAGTGACAGTGCGAAATAAATTCACCTGCATCAACTTGAAGGCCATGTTCTCTACACTCTAAAATCAAAAGAGCGAAATTCACTCCAAAAAGAGTATGCTCAGTGACCACTCCTAGTAAGAGTGAGTTTAACCCGGAGTAGAGTGAAAATTCACTCCACACAGAGCGATATTCACCCCCTGAGTGAATTGTCACTCTACTTGGAGTAAGGAGAAAGTCACTCTTATAAGGAGTGGTCACCGGGCACACTCTTTTCATGCTTTTAGGAGTGAATTTCGCTCTTTTGTTTTTTAGAGTGTAAGTATTACAAAATGGGGGACCTACTCACCAATATAGCAGTTGTTCCAATAATTTTGTACAGTATTGAAACTCCTTTGCCCTGAAGAGGGAAGGGAAATGGTTGAGCTAAACCTTAATAAACACTCCTAGATCTACTTCTGTTGTGGCACGTACGACATAATCTTCCACAGATTAGAACACTTAAATGTGGCTCATAAATTTACTGATAGTTACGGCTGTAAAAGAGTTGACAGAGTTGATATTGGGGCGGAGAATTTCTGTAGCAAAGTCTTAAGTTTGAAATAGCAAGTAACGTAAATGGAGTTATAACAATTTTGTGTGTGTGTGTGTGGAAAATAGACAAGAGTAGAACCTTACGACAAATATTTTTCAGGGGTGACCCCATGATTTGAATGATAACGGGACTGAGGTCACCAACGCGGAGCAATCAATCGAATGCCCTGACAGTAGACAAAGTTGACGATTCTTCGTAAGGATGATTAACCCTAAATTTTCGGAGTGGAAAAATTTGAAAATGTTGGATTGTTATTGCAAAATAGGTAAAAATTTGGGTTACAATAGGGAGTTTTTTGAAGAGTTTGCACTTCCTGCGAGCAAAATACGAGTAACCTGTCAAGGACAATACAGGTTCCCAAACGTTATTACATTCTTATTTTCAATTGCAATACATACACTTGTTTATACAATGATGAAGAGCAAACAAATAATTGACGTACGTAACTAAAAGCTTTTCTAGTTTGGTCCGATCCAGAGGTTTTCGTTTAAAAGTGAAACAAAACATAATGTACAGAAAAGTGCAGCAATAAATCGTGGAACAAATTGAAAAAGGAAAACAGAAATTGTTTGAAGTACTTCCTAAACAAATTAATATAAGAGGAATTTCGAGCAATTATCAATCAGATGTACATTCAAGTACATCGGAGGTAACTGGTTGAAATCAATAATCATTTCCCAATCGATGTCTTACTCGATAAACTATAACAGATTTACAAGAGTTATGCACACCTAAATATTTTTCTGCTTGATAGTACAGGAATAACGCACTCTCCATTGAAGAGTGGGCTAGTGGGAAGAGAGTTGAGCACTTTCGCTCAAACAGATTAAAAGTTATCTCCGCAAAACATGCATTTTGCCCGAGGATAGCAACCATTCTGCATCAGTGCAGGCTCCGGCAGCTAGGACATCCTCTTCCTCCTACCCGAAAAAGTCATTGACAACATGTAAAGAAAAAAAAAACAGTGTCCCACAGAAGCATTGTTGGTTCAGCGTGGAGATTAGTTATATAGCAATGTTCACTACGTATCTGGAGCTGTTCAGTGCGTAGTTATGAACTACTCTTTTCGCAAGTATGTTTAACAAAGTTTCTTACAGCCGCTCCAGAAAAAATTAAACGTTGTTGCCAGGTGTGAGGGAGATAACGAAAAAAGGGTTACAATTTGTTCAACTTCTTGAGGAGTGTTGCCGTTTTCAAACCTTGTAAACTTTTAAAAGTTCTACATGTAAGTTTTTCATACAAAGAAAGGAGGATTGATACCCACCAAGAACATTAAAAATAATATAACAGTCAAATTGAATTTTAAATACCAACGATACCGCTGAGTTTCTTGACTACATATATTTGTCCTGTTTGTTCCATCTCAGCTGTTCTTAAAATTGTTTGATCTATTTGTCTTTTACAGGAGCCTTTCTCATCCCTTATTTCATCATGCTTGCCTTAGCTGGCCTGCCTCTTTTCTTTCTAGAAGTCAGCTTTGGTCAGTACTGCAGCGAGGGTCCTATTAAAGCTTGGAGGGCGCTACCAATGATGAGAGGTAAGTCTATGACGTCACTAGTGTAGAAGGTACATGTCGTCATTACTGGGAGATATTTCGTTTGGGCAGTACTTTTGGTCAACCGACTGCAAAGGGGAAAAAATGCCCTACCTTTTGCAAGGTTCTCCATTTCCGGGGCGACAAACTCAAGAACTGCAAGGGAGGAAATCACTCCACTATGGCACTGCTTAGATGTCATTTAATCTATTAATGAATTATCACTTGTGTTTATCGCCAATATTTTGACAGTTTGAGAGGAAAAATGTATTCGTGCGGCATACAGGTGGCACCCTCCTAATATACGTTTAAATTGACTTTAAAACGAGGTCGGGTTGCATGGACTGCCTTAACGAATGACAAATTCGATACTGAAGTTCAATTCAAGTACTGGAAACTGTTTCTGAGAAGATGTGGGCGAAAAGGCAGTGGCGTTCTAATTTCTTCGAAAAACGCCAAAACGTCAAAATGAAACTGCGTTCCTTATGCCTTTGTTCTCGGTGAAAGCAAAAGAAATCTGGGTAATTGCTTTTTATTACAGCTTTGCATCGTTGATATTCATGATCTTCAACAAATCTGTTTGATTTTTCAATGTAAAAAGGGTATTTAAAATCAATTTACAGAAACATGGGTGGATAGAAACGATCCTGCAGTACTGTAACTCTCTTTCTAAATCACAATTTCTTTGGTTAAATAAGTAAAATCTTTTGCAAACGGCAGTAATTGTCCTTCATTAACGAATGGCGATAGCACTAAATCGAGAGCAAAATAAACGCTGTCAACTTCTAGATGGTAATCTGTTCCTCTGTTAAGTCTTAACCAAAAAAGATGTTTTTATAGATTCATATTGTTTTATAAACAACAAACTTTAAGCATTCTTGTGAAAAAGGCTCTCCATTGTTTTGTTTTAAAAGCACCGGAACAGGTGTGAAGTTACAATATTTGCTACGCAAACTTGAAACAAATAAGGGTGATGTCACCTAGTACACGAATTGATGAACCATGTCTGTTTTCTCGTTTTTAATCTATTATTTTTGACGTTGAAGAAAACATGGATACATAGTTAGATCGCTGCTTCTAAAAACCCATGAACCCAGGGCATTCACGTTACAACATGACACGCCCATTACACAATTAGATTGTTAACTTTAAAAGACTAGCAGATCAGCGCTTATTACCGTGAGATAATGATGTTCAATACGTGTTTGCTTAAGTTTCATGAAAAAGCCAAAAACGTGAGTACGTTTTTCCTAAAATCTCGAAAAAATACCCAAAGAATTTGAATGGAAGTTCTGCCAGAATGCATTCTTTTGGTTCTTCTTTTCTTTATCAATACGAATTTACCCTGAAACATTTATAAATTATGGATACATTTTTCTGAGCATTAATTATTTAACCAAAGCTAGTTTTTGTCAAAGTTCTCTTCCCATTCCACTTGCTTCGTAAAATTTCGTTACCTTAAGAATTAAACATGTCGATGATTTCGGAATAACAAAACAAACGTTAACGCTTTCATAAGAACATGAATATGCACTCGTCAATCTGTGTTATATTTTTACAATGATTAAGGAAAAAACAAAATGATTGTATTAATAAATTTACTGACGTAGCGAAAGTTCAAGACTTATTTTTGTGTTCCATATACAAAAGGTTTTTACTACCCAGAAGGTCTTAAAGCATTTTACTCGTGTTATATGTGTGGCATAAAGGGTAGGAACATTCAAAGCAATTGATAATTAACTTAAACGCTTAAGCTGCCAGTAGTGTGCTCTGCCAACAACGGTCAACTTGAGGGGATGTGGCAGTATGGCTCATTTTCACACCCTATGCACTGGAATGTTATTGTCGGGGCTCCCTTGTTCACCTTATGTTGATAAGTGGGTTCTGGTCAAGAGGCATTGGGTGCAACCGTTCAATTTATTCTGTCTTCGAACAGGTGTTGCTTTCGGGATGATGGGTGTGTCAGCAACTATAAGTGTAGCCTATAATATTGTCATTACATACTGTATCCGATATTTGGTGGCGTCCTTTACTACCAAGCTGCCTTGGACCGACTGTGACAACGACTGGAACAGCAAGTACTGCAGTCTAAAATTTGGCGATTGTAAAGATGCCGGCCTTGTATTCCTTGAAAATGGGACCTGCGTCGAACCCGATACTCTGACTGCAACTGAAATGGATTATTACAGAGTTGAAGAAACAACGCCAGGAAACTACTCTCTTGACAACTTATTCGATCCGCTTGAACAGCAGAGGGTCCGGCCTAGCGAAGAATATTGGACGTGAGTGCTAGTCTATATTTTTACGATACGCAGAGTGTTATTAAAAAATATATAGCTGTAAACTCGATTGGCATAACCAATTTCTTTGTAGTGAACAAATTTCTAGATTAGACTTGGAGAATAATGTCAAGACGGCGACGATTATGATAACGGTAATGACGACGAAGACGTCGTCATCATAAGACGAAAGTCATGTAGTCATCGTCATCGTCATCGTCATCACACCACCACATCACTAATTCCATCACCACCACTACTTCCACCGTCGCCACCATAACAACAATAACGACTATTGTGATGATTGTGATTATAATTAACAGACTGATCTCACCCATAGTAAATTTTTCATAAAAGGAACTTCGTCAAAGCATTTTTATCAAACTTTTAATTCCCATGGTTAGTTCTTGAGATATTGGCCCTGTACCTGAAGTCAACGCATTTCCTTGAAACATAGGCGTAGGAGGCGGGGTGGGGACTGGGGGGGCTTTATCCCCAGTCAAAATGTTTCAAATTATGCACCCCCCCCCCATTTCGAGCACAAAACCCCTTACTTTATCCCTCTGCAAAAAAAGTAAAAAACTTGCAGTAATTTTCCTTAAAAGTTGACCAATATGTTGCAACAAATTGCATCTAGGACCTTCAAATATTCAAAATTTTCCAAATGGCAGGGAGCCATGCATTCCCTTAGACTTCTCCCTAGGACGGTGGACCAAAGTACGTTCACCCCCCCCCACCCCGCCCCAGTCGAGAACAGCTTCCTACGCCTATGCCTTGAACGTGGTGAACTTAAGGAAAGCAGATGTGATGTCATATTCTATTTTTTACATTTATTGTTTACCAAAGTAAGTAAATAACAAAAATACTGGGTCGGAAGTATTGCCTCAATACTTTGTATGAAATTGTCGATATCTTTTTGTATAGATTGGAGGTACGAAAGGAAGCATCCAGTATTGGTGAGACCGGAGGTATTGTTTGGCAGCTGGCCCTTTGTCTGCTTGCAGCTTGGGCAATTGTCTTCTTCTGTCTCATCAAGGGCATCAAATCATCCGGAAAGGTAAATTTATTCCAACCTATGGACCAAAATGTGTGATTAGTTTAATTAGGCACACAACAGCTTTAATATATATTTTTTCAAAGAACTACAGTTAGTACTACATTTGCTGAGTGTTGTGGACAAGTAGCTGAGGTGTTGGGCTAGAAGGACTCATGGTTCGTTTTCTAGGTAGTATCCTTGCGCAATACAGTTTCATAATCGTCCCCCTTCATCCAGATGTTAAGCAAGGACCTAAGATAACTACTACTGGGTGCGTATCCAGGGGCATTGCGAGTGCTCCCCAACCCCAACCCCTCAAAAAAATAAAACTTTGAAGAGAAAACGAAAAAAGAAAGCAACAGAAAAAGTGAAAAAAACTGGGGAGAGTATATAAAAAAGACAAAAGAAGAAAAAGAAAACAGAAGATGGTAAAATTGCCTATATCGTAAGCATTTGTACGACCTCCATGTACATTTACATGATAATGGTTAAAAGAGAGTACGTCAGAATATCTGTTTACATAGAAAACAAAAGAACCCCGAAAATTTAATCGTTTTACTGAAGCCAGCATGCACTGGTAGCTAGAAAAGCACTTTTCTTCAAACTGTTTTGAAAAAAAAGTTAGAATGAATATTTAGGCCTTACACACTCTAAATACTGTTGAGTTAAACATGCAGGTGAGGTTAGTCACGTATGCCCCATACTAATCTGCTTGATAGAAAAATTTTCAAGTTGATCTCAAAAGTAACTATTGCTGGTAAAGTTTTCCCCAACGAGGGTAATTTTTTGATCAACTTGGATAGATATTTCCCTAAGAATTTAGCAGAAGCCATTCGTAACCAACCTGAGTCAAAGTTATCTCATCAGTTTTTAGAATAAACGTCTGAAAGGGGTAGGATCGACACTGGCTTGCCAGGGGCGATCCCCCACCCAATCGAATTTTTAAAAAAAAAACTTTTTTTTATAATCATTGTAATGGAACAAAATAATTGACTTCAATTGATGCTAAAATGTTGCACAAGATTGTATCTAAGGGTACATAAATATTCAAAAAAATTTCAAATTTCTCTTAGACCACTCCCAGGGGTTGTCGATCAGGCACTGCGGTTGGCCCCCTCCAACAAACAAATCCTGACTACGCCAGTGAAGATGAGGCCTCTTATCGAAAGAATGTGTGAATGAAGCATATTTTATTATCTTCTATCACAAATCTTTGTCAAATAAATACATTTTTGCACTTTCAGCCGTCAACTTATTAGCACAAACATGGTCTAATCTCATTGTTTTGTATCGCCGGTATTTAATGGTTAGAACTTCACAATTTCGCCTCCATATTGTTTTAATGCAATTTTTACGGGATTATGCCTGTATTTTGGGGGTCCAAAAGGTAGCTTTCTTACTGCTTTGGTTGGAAGTTTTTAATGAAGGGAAGAGAGTGATATGCTTTATTGGTATATTCCTTTTCTTTTTGCCTTCCCCAAAGTCTTTGTGGAAGCAGGTAGGACTGTTACTGCCCGTCCTGCAGTGAATTTCTAACACCCCTCCAAAGTTTCCATTGCCTCCATTCATTTTATGGACATTTTCTTCCCGGGGTTGGATAAACGCGCCCTAACAGGTTCTCGAACGCTCCTCTTCCTGGACAATTTCCATCCTAAAAATTCCTCCATTTCAGCTTCTTTGGGATCATTCGCCCTAGGACAATTCCTAACCCGGAATATCTCAACCCAGACAGCGATGAAAATTCCTACCTAGGTCCCTTCCAGATTTGATGGTGAGGGATGTTGTTCGAGGGGTTAATGTGATAGGTGAGAATATTCCGGGTGGGAATTGCCCGGGAAGGGGAGGGCGTTTTCCGGTCGCTCCCATCCACATCCGTCAAGATAAGTTGCAATTAAATCAATATTTAGAGCACATTTTCCAGGACCCTGTCGAGAAATTTTTATTCAGTTAATAGATATTAGGCTCGATATGAGAAGGAACCGGAGATCAAGGCTCCTACTCATAGAATGCACAATCCTTAGATCAAACTTGATTGGTATTACAAAACAAAAACAAAAAAACAAAAAAAAAAAAACAAAACGGCACACTGGTTAGTTAGGGGAAAAGAATCCTTGCAAGGCAACAAAATATTATCTTTGCCTGGTAAGAGTTCAAAGTACGTTTTTCTGTTTAAACTGATTCATTACAGTAATTCTTAAAGACAGGCAGCTGTTCTTCTTTGAACGTAGTGCTACTGTGCGGTAATTGCTGTATTGCACAGCACACCTGATAGATATCTAAATTGATCAAATAAAATCATACTTTACGATCTGGATTAAAGTTCAAAAAGTGATCAAATGTGGAATATAGCTTTCTTATCATCATCAGCTAATACTGAATCAGTAATAACCACTTCAGGGATATTTGGTAAATATTAAGATTACTTTACGATTGACCTTTGTGCAAAATGATCAGTTGCACGAAATATGTGTTATGAAATGAAAAATGAAAATGAAAAATGAATGTTGCGTTTAATGCTATAAAACATAACGTTAAAATCAGAATACTAACTTAAAATTAAAGAAGAAATACTAAAAATGAAGAATTCTTTGAAGCGGTTCTTTGTTCAGTAGTTCTGGGCAAAACGTTTCTGGAATTTTATTTTCAAATGAGAGAAGAGTTAGTAAAAATTTCGTAATTTGAAGCAACAACCTTCTCAGCAGTAAATTGTTCTGCATGAAATTCAATTTATTTAAACTGTTAATGTTGACTGACCTACTGAAAATGTTGTATGAAATTTTTCTTAGCCAGTTGAAATATTGATTACTGAATAAGCGAGTTCGGTGATTTGAGTGCCCCAGGGAATCGTGGGATACACGGGGGATAACCAAATCTCGATCTCAACACATATCACTGGAAATACATGTACTTTATGTACTTACAGCAGATTGTAAATGATTGCCCCAAAATAGATATAATTATATATATATATATATATGCATTCTTGGACACAAAAACTCACATAAAAGCCCTCTTGATAAATGTGATGGGTCTAAAAGAGGATGATGAGTCAATTTTCTAGTATAAATTCAAAATTTGGAACCCGTGTTGTGGGTACGAACTCGTATCGAACTCGCTTGTTCAGTTGTTGGGACAAGATAATACAGAGTCAACAGAAGGTAAATCAGCACGGTTGCGCTGAACTATTCAACTCCAGAATTCTGACATTTTCTAAAGTTAACAGGGACATATTTAATACAAAGAAAATGATTCAAAGGTATAGAATTATTGCGAAGGATTCAACCCTCTTAGTTTCACCTCTTAGTTTCGACATTGCTGCAGTTATCGGTAATTTTAGTTAAAATTGAAATCATATATCAGGTAAAGTGTTGACGGGTGACGAGATGTTCCAGGATGGGAAATGTTTACATGATATGTTAAGGAAAAATTAATATATGCTCTAAAATATATTCAAGGGGCAAATTTTTTTTAATGAAAACTGCCTTGCCAATCTGTATGCCTCTCGGCCTAGACTATGTGGGCGTGGATGTATCAAAGAGGGCGGGGTGGGGGTTGCCTCACGTACTAGGTTTATTTTTGGAAACGTTTTGGATTCTTCATCGTTCAGAATTGTCTCTTTTTGTATTATGGCACTTGGAATTATTTAAACCTGCTTCATTACGTGTTAGGCATACTATGCTGACTTTTCAAAAGCTAATACTTAAGTATCAAGAACCACTCGCAGAAATACGATTCATAATTAAATTAAAATAAGAACTCCAGAACTTTTAAGTCAAACATTACACACAACTAGCTGTAAAAATTACTCCTATCTTTTGTTATTAAGTACAATTACTCATGAACAATGTAAAATTTATCATTTTCTTTAAAATAATAACACAAAAGAAAAGCAATATTTACATAAATTTTGAATATAATTTTACTTATTGGAGTTCGTGTTTTATTTGACTATTCTGACAGTGAAGCAACTACAAATAGTCACGTGAATATGATTTTTTTCTCTACCGGGTTTTATGCCTTTTGTATCTTTTTCGTTGCAGGTGGTCTATGTGACGGCTACATTCCCGTACATAGTACTCGTGATACTGCTTATACTCGGTCTAACACTTCCAGGCCATCAAGAAGGAATCAAATTCTTTGTGTCACCAAAAATTGACAAACTGTCCGACCCTCAGGTAGGTCACCCCAATCATATACGATGACGGACGAGACAGGGACTGAGGGGCTGTAGTTTCATCCCCCTCCTCCAGAGGGGGTTCAAAATTTGTAATTTCGGGGCAGAATTCATGCTATCTTCGGGCAGACATGCATTAAATTTTCGGGCAAAAGTGCTGCTGCACTCAATCTTAAAAGTCCTCCCACAGGTTTATGAAGAAATGCATTTCATTCATACGAAAATTTGACGGTGATTACCATTTCATCCGGTGAGTAGGCGGGGGGTGTAAGTCCTTCTAACTCAGAAATGTGTGGGCAGAAGTTCGCCCCCCCTCCATTCAAGGACAAAAGCCCCGTATCTGTTTCCTCTGTAAAAAAAATGTTAAAATTTTGCAGTACTTTTTCTTACCCATTGCTCAAATATTGCACCAAGTTGCCATCCAAGAACCCTTAAATATTCCATAATTTTCCAAGGGAAGTCCTCTCACACTTACATCCCCAGGTAGGAAGTCCGAGACAGCGTTCACCCCCCCCCCCCAAGGCCGAGAACAGCTTCCTGTGCATTTTACAGGTAAATTTAGATGTTCTCGTTAAAGGTTGCTATTTACTTTTCATTGCTGGCCTCGTAAAGTAGTTTCTGGCTGTAGTTGATGTATTTAGAAACCATATATGGGACACCAGAGGTAAGGTTGCCTTTAACATGACGATTTAGCTTTCCCAAAAATGGTCAACCTCTATTAGTTTTTCCCATGGGGAGGTTTCACGTGTGCAAAAGCCAACCAACTAAAACTCAACTCCTTCTGGACGACAATCAAACACAGGCGGACGCCAGGTCATGTACTGAAGCAATGAGGTACGTGGCGCAGTGTCCTCCTGAACAACTAGCGCGTCCACTGAATTTGACCTTTTGGCCTTTGGTATAAACTTCCTATAGGTATAGAGTTCAGGTAAATCAGTGGGTTTCCGGACAATTCTCACCCGTAAAGTTCTCCTAGACAACTTTCCATGGGTAATTTCTCCCCAGGAAAATTCCCATCCGGGGAATTTTCTTCCCGGATAATTTCCACCCAGAATAATTCCGAATTTGGGGGTGAGGGAAGTTGAATGCGAGTAAATTGTCATTGGTGGGAAGTATCAGGAAGTTGGGTATTGCACAGGTGGAACTTGTCCGGGGGTAAACAGTCTCGGGGTTTTTCCGGCTGAAAATGTCCGGGTGGGATTTGTCCTGAGAGAGCTCCCCGTCACGAAAACACGATAGGTTGCAACAAACATCTTTTCGACAGAGATGCCTTTCAGAGGTCATTGCAAATGCAACCGCCGGCAATTGGGGTGACACCACGCTATACCCCATTTAAACAAAAAAATGGTGGGGTTTCAAGAATAACTCTTTTTAGGGCAGAGCATGCAATACGATTGCGGTGCTAAAATTTTGTAAGGTGCGTTTTGACAAAAGAAGCCATCGCTCCTAAACTGCGCAGCTTAACCTAAATTAGGAAGTAATGACAGTACGCCCTCGAGATTCCCGATTCACAAGGTTGAATACGGCACTCACGTTTAAACGTCAAATATTGAACTGATGAATACAGTTACCTTCTTTTTTAATAACTCCTGTGTCACTCAACTGTATCTTAGAGCTAACTGTTTCATTTGAACTGTAAACCCAAAAGCAAAAGGAGATTCAGGTAGCCATATAGACCATATCCATATGGCGTTCAAAACAAAAAGTGCGCCACCGTTAAGAAAAACGCGTATCATTGCAACTTACAACAACAAATGCAGACAGCTGTTTTTTGTACTCGGTCGGATACGCGTGTATGTATACACCGCATGCGAAGTGTAAGTCACGTGTGCAATTTGCTCCATTGTTAACTCCACCAAAAGATGTCGCATGACGTCAACGCATACGTTTCATTAGGTAGGCTTTTTCGTCATGTTGTGTATTTTCAAAAGTGCAGCTATCTCGCACAGATAATTTTGGACCAACGATTCGGGAAAACCAAAATACTTTCTTAGTTTTCTTAAGGGAAGGTTGCAGGTTTATATCAAATAAATCCGTAAAAATACTTTATAGATCTTTGTTACCCTTAATAACAGGTCTGGCTTGATGCTGCTGTACAGATTTTCTATTCACTAAGTGCAGCCTGGGGCGGTTTGATTACGCTTGCATCCTACAACAGGTTCCACAACAACTGTTACTTGTGAGTATTCATCTTGTTTCCTTGAAATTTTACATAATAAGATCGTCATCGCTACTTGTCCTAATTTTTTTTTTCCAAAACTGAGTTTGGCTTTACGTATGAAGAAAGTATGTACGAAAATCTATAAAAGATATAAAAACTTTAGTTGCAAAATAGTTAGCTCAAAATTTTTTTAATAAAACTTGATCTTTCCAAAAGTATGCATACGTGTTGGTAGATTTCGATCTGCTCTGGCTAAAGACTTTTCAAATATACATTTACGTGTGTCCGAGTGTTGGTGATTCATTACAACCATGGAACAACAGGTGAATCCATGCCACTGGCAGATCATATCTCCCTCTGTGTCTCTGTGGAGGGTGCTCCGTATCCTGGCGATATGAATGGCCTCACACACTCCGCGAGTAAATTACTTCACATCTTGATCTAGTCCTCTAATGTTATTATGGCCTGTTCTGTAAGAGTGGTCAACCACCGGGATTCAGTCAAAGTTGGCAGTTGTGGAAACTAGATGAACAACGTACTCGGAAAAAAACAAAACGTTGGCAAGAAAACAGACTTTTTCTAGAAGACAAGAAGTGTACTATTTCTGTAATGGCCGATTCTTTAGAATATAAGACCAAAGTCCTATCCAGAATTGATTTACTAGTCAGGAAAGTCGTTTTGTGCCACCATAGGCTTTGACCACTTTTTAGGTAAGGATTCTGAAAAAGTGTACGCTTTTGCAGTAACCTACGGGCTTACGAACAACTGGGCTGTAGCCCCCCCCCCCCTCCAGTTGAACGAAGTCCATTTTTTCGGAGAAATTGCTAATGGACATGGTCAAACACTGCCCTTACAAAAAAATTGTGTGGCAAAAGTTCCAATACTACACGTGAAATATTGTGTGAAACTGTTAAAAACTATGGTGGGGTGTGAAGAGTCGTGAGTTTTCTGTGAAGTTTTGCATGACAATGTGTGCCATTAATATACAGTTGACATACATTTCAAAAGTGTCATGCACTGACCTGCATTTACAGGTTGAACATGGAGCAATGTGTGGAAAACCATAATTCACACTTTGACACAGGAAGCATGTGGCACACTGGTGTTAAGTAGGTGTGGAGAGGTGTGGTCACTGAGTAAAGTAAATTCAATTATTCGATTTCTTTCACTGGCATTGTTTGTCACACTCTGCCCTGGTTTGTCACATGTGTCAACTTGACACAGCTTTTCCCACTTTAACCCAGATTTCAAGGTGTGACAATCATGCAGGGAAAAGCGTAGTCCTGTGTGTCAGATTGGTTCCATTACCACATGTGTCACCACTCATGACCAAACCTTTTTCCTTATGCATTTTCATATGCCCTGCCACATTTGTTCATGCGTGTTCACGTGTGGCATTCCACACGTTTCTTTGTAAGGGTGTGTTTCGGCAAAAATGGCTTCGCACCCCTACCCGAACCTCGCCCCCATCCCCACCTCCAAAGAAGTATCCAGTATGCTTATGCGGTACCGCTTACTTATCACTCAGTAGGTTTGCCTGATAATTGAAAATTAAACATCTGCCCCCCTGTTTGCTACTTTGCTTACTCTTCTATTCGCTTATGGACATGTAACTTGAAATATATTTGCAATCGACTCATTTTGGAGAGACGGAAAATAATTTTCCCCATAAGAGTATACACTGTATAAACAGTTGGGTCAATTTTACCGAAAAGTGGGTCAGAAGGGAACTGATTAAAATTATTGGGTCAAATGGTGACCCAAATAACACTTCATTTGACCCAAATTGGGTTAAATTTTAACCCAAAATGTTAGTTCAGTTCCCCCGTGACCCAAGTGTTTTTTAGAGTATAGAAGACATTTCACATAGGAGAAAGCTGTTTGCCCTGGAACTTTACCTAATTGGTGACTTTTGCCGCCGAAACAAATATTCTTTCCACTCGAGAGGAGGCCTACCATCGTTATAACCCCCTTCATGGTTGTCCCTTTCTTTTTTTTTCTTTTTTTCAGCGACTCTATGTTCATCGCAATTGCTAACTGCTGCACGAGTATCTTTGCGGGATTCGTCATCTTTTCAATCGTTGGTTTCATGGCGCATGAGTTGAATCAGCCCATTGAAAATGTCGTAGACCAAGGTATGAAGAACTTGGAGAAGTAAATGTTATGATTTTGTATTTACGACAGGGTCACATCCAGATAAGGTAATGAATGGGGCCCAACAGCTTTATGGAAAAAGATATTTTACGAGAGAGGGAGGAGGAAGAGCGAAAGATATTCCCGATCGATGTGTCAAGGCAACAGAAATTTCTGTTCTCATGAGAATTTTGAGCTAGTGGCGGTGATCCCTGGTCCCTTTACACTTCGTGACTACGTGCCTCAAAAATATTTATTTACTATTTTTTTTTCTGTAGTTCAGCTTAGTTTGCCCTTAAAGGGAAATTTTGCGTTTAAAATACACCAATATTGCATACAGAGAAAATACCTTTAATCATCATTTAACAGTTCAGTCTAACGGCATTTAGCTCTAGCTCTAGCTTTATCTCCTCAAAATGGTATGCTGTACAAGAGTAATGGATGTTGCATCATGTGAAACTTGGGTGAAGAAATTATTTTGTTGCAAAACAAATAACTGAATTCTTCCTGTGAGAGCCTTATTTCTTGTAAAAATTAGCAACCTTGCCGTCTTATTTTGAATTGTCTATTATTCTGTATCTATGACTATTGGTTTTAAAATATCTGAAAGTTTTCTGTAAAGCAAACTCAATGTTTCATTTTAAGTTTTGTTCACTTAACAAGTTACAGGATTCCTTTGTCTACAGCGCATGGTACATAACAGAATCATTGTGCTGTAATGAACATCTCCTTTGAGGTTTAAACGACATCCCAGTGTTTCATCATGCTAATGTGACTTTTGCTCAAAAAATAAAAATTAGATTACATGTTTTTACCTACTAATCTTTCTTCTTAGAACAGTTTCAATAGCAAATAAAGATACCAATGAAGCTTTCGTAGGTAAAGTTTGACGAAACTCTCGTTAAAATAGCTTTAATCCCCGAAACCTTTCAAACATAAAAAGATCTTGAAACAGCCTGCCAAGCGGATAATTATTCTCATGCATTTACGAACGCATGTTTTACTATCAAGCTGCCAAGAAGGCCACCCAGTCCCTCCATCTACACACCTGTTTCCGCTGGTTACAGCTAATTACCTTACTCCCACGAACTTTCCCTAGTACTGCGAAACATTCATAGTGAAATTGTGTATCCAACAATACTTGCCACTGAAACCCTTCACAGATGAACTTTAGGTAAAAAATCTTATCTAATGTTTTAATTTTTTGACCAAAAGTCACAGTGGCGTGGTTAAACCCACAGAATACCATTTGACTCTCGGTAGTGATGGTGATTAACGATGTCAGTATCGTCAGGACAGAGATTCTATCATTAATGGAAGATTGGTTATCAATTAGAAGTAATCACGTCACACCCACATGCCCCACGTTCCTATTTGTGGAAAAGTGCTGCTAAAGTGTCTAGAGTGCAAACAGCAGACGTCTGCATGGAAGATTTACCTCTGGCAAAACTTAGGTTCACTTACTCTCTAAAAAAGAACAATCAAAAGCAAATGTAGAACTCAACTTTTCTTTAAATGGTCTATGATAGGACCTCACTTCTAAGATGCTATCTTTTAATGAGGATCACGAAAAGTTGTTGTTTTTTCGGATTACGAAAGGCGTCACATAATTAGAGGGTAGGAAATTCTGTGTAAAGATGGTAATACAGGGAAAAACTGTTTAGATAAATTTTTGCAGTGCAACAGTTGTAATGTAATGTTTCTGAAAATAGCCTGAAGAGATTTGCGTATTACTTAGACCGCAACCGTATTATTTCCCTTTTTCGGAACTAACGACTGTTTAAATTGCACTGTTGCAATGCAATTACATGACCAGGGGGCAAGCCATTTCAAATCGTTGTTAACTAAATGGCTAAGGGGATGAGGGGCGGTCTCACTACAAAACAAAGCGTCAGGAAACATTCATTTCGCAAAATCTTCTTATGCCAGAACTTGTCAAGAGCTGCTATCAGTCCCAACTAGGTGTTCATTCAAGCATTCATCAATGGCCATGAAGGTTGACATTTGATGACAGTAAATCTCAGATTAAACTGAAAGGTGGTCTAACCTTTATTTTCCATGAGTAATCTGATCCCTTTCTTATCAGTACTAATTTCCGGGTAGAATATGTTAGTTGTAATGTAAACCCCTCAGTGCTGGGCTACTGTTGTACCAGAATCGTTGGCAAAACTTTAACAAAGCTGCTGCTCATTGGAGCAAGTAATTAAAGTAATGAACCAGTGGTCGGGTAACTTTAATTGGGAACAGCTGTTTTCCCCTAAAAACTGCGGTAGCTATGACTGAATTGAGGAAAGGCAAATTTTGCGTCATGTTGACGTAGTAAGCCTACTGCTTTCGGGGCGGGGAAGCAAAGACTATTTCTTTTTGATTGGGGCGAAGTGGGAGGGAAGGAAATATACTACCAATATCTGCTTCGGATGACGAAATTTTACTTTTGGGTAGGGAAAAGATCAGTCGTGGGGAAGACTGGACCACAGCAACTTGGTTCGTTAGGAGAACATGCATTCACACATTCCTTTTGTCCAGCTTTCCCCCAAGTTATTGTTGAAGATAATGAGTTCACACTTCATACATTTGGTACATTTTTAAATATCAAAACTTTCCTTATGTAAAAATTTCAACTGTTGATACTAACACTGGACATATGTATCTCGGTTACCTTTCGCATTCATTGTGAATGATTACTTCGTTTGTACGTCACTCATCACTAGTCTGAAGAAAAAGTAGTTTAGGAGGAGGCAAGTAACAGTTATGACATACGTATGAAATACATGCAGAAAAACCAAGAATGCTCGAGGGCATTGCTTGCATTTTAACACTTATATGGACAAATAATTCCATCTCATCTAACCTCCCATCCCCTTTTTTTGTTACCTTTTATCATCACCATTATAGGTTACGGTTTGGCGTTCATTGCTTACCCGGAGGCTGTTGCTAGGTTACCGGCCCCTCCTGTCTGGTCGATTCTCTTCTTTCTGATGTTGCTTACTCTTGGCCTTGATAGTGAGGTATAGTGCCGAAATTTTCAATCCAGGATTATGAATATGCAATTGCATGCTTATGTATATCATTTTGAGTTACAGACTCACTTCGTCAGTTGCAAAGGCCGTGATATACGGTCGGATTTCTACATTAGACTTGGTATCAATGTAAATTAACGTTAAGTGTGATAAGAGTTTGAAATTTCAATCAAGGCTGTATCCGAGTCCCCCTGACCCGATCTCTGGCCAATTTCGATTCCAGGTCCTCAAATTCCGGGCCAATTCCGAGTCGGTCATTTGATAATGTAACATCTCTAAAAAAAAAAGCCTTTCGTTCTATTTTACATTACATTCAATTAAAACGGGAATTTTTAGGAGTCAATTCATACCCTGGCCCACCTTGTGATTTAGTTGACTGTATGAAACCATTCATGTGTTGACGGTGCACTAATAACAATGTAGTCTTAAGTTACATTTAGGCTGTCATTTTATGAACTGGGCTAGAATCAGCTCCGAGTCCGAGTCCAACCGCATGCCATTCCGGAGTAATTCCGAGTCCCACGAAAAACCTCCTCCATTCCGGAATCGAGTCCGTGTCCGGAATCGGACGTAACAGCCCGTTGCCTTCATATGCCTTACGTCAATGATCGGGGGTAAATGAGCACGTAATACTATTTGGTCAAGTTGCTGACATTTTCCTATGGTTAACATAATATCGTGTGTTATTCGATTCCCATCAGCACAATATTGCATATTTCCACGTACAAATTCTACAAAGGCAGTTTCTATTACTGTAACAACTTCATCTGAAAGTTTGATGAAGACCCAGCAACTTATTGGTTGTTTACGTTGTTGGTAATATTGATGGAGATGAAAGTTTTCTCAAGTCCCAACAACCGAATCTGTAAAGCAAAAATCAAAACAAACTACCCCCTCCCCGTAAATCCTTTTCCACTTTTCAATATAGCAATTACAAAGAATCATGGGATACAGTTCTGGTACGCACCGTTTTTGTAAATGGCATTTTACTTGAGGTTAAAACTACACATACTAAAATTCTATCCCATAATCCTTTGAAATTGCTATTTGGAGAGGTGTAGGGGAGTTTCATCTCTTGAAGCGACACCTACTTAACCTAACAACCAGCCGATCAGTCTAACGTGACCTCTACATCATGAGTCTGTCATGGTCTGTCATGGGTCTGTCATGCGTTATCCTCTTTTAGATTGGCTGAAAAAGAACAAATACTACGCATTGGCATAGCCAAAAGGCATGAGAAGAAAGGAAATAAAAATTTCTGCTGAAATACGACGGCGTACTTCGGGACAATGATAATGGTGTCTTATTAATTGTGAATACTTGTGTTAGGCATGATAGAAAAAGCACTGTTTCACTTTCTTCTTTATTCTAAAAAACATTTAAAAAAACGAAGCTTTGTTATCTCACTGAAGAAATGAAAAAATGTTCGATATGTTACGGATTTTTTTTTTGACAGTTTGCCATCGTTGAGACTGTAGTGACTGGCATAGTCGACGAGTTCCCTGATACGTTGAGACCCAGAAAAACTTGGGTTCTATTAGGCATCTGCGTGGTCGGTTATTTCATTGGTTTACTTTGTGTGACGGAGGTAAGATCACAACTCATTAAACGATATAGGCAGTCCTGAGCCCTGCCAAGCTTATTTCCCTTCAAGTATCTTTTTATACTGCTTTAGAGCGAACATATTTTATAGCTAAGAAGAACCCTGACCAAGGAGTTACTCTGCCTGAATTTCACAATTCAGTGACAAAATACTGTCACATGATACTCAAGAGCCATTCATGACATAGAATAGCCTGGTAAAACAATGAAAATTAGGATAACTGCATTTCCCTTTAAGTATAATTTTAGCCCAGTTTTAAGATTTCATCTTAAGGGAGGGGATGAAGAGTTACCCGAAATACGTAAGAAGGCGAGAGAGGTTGATTTACGCAAGATGTTAAACGCAGCGTAGTAACTGAGAGAAAAACAATCTTAAAGAGGCTTATTGAGTTGGTGAACAAAATTCATGATTTTTTGCACACCTGTTGTGGTTTACTCACATCTTGATGGTAAATGGTCAAGCTAAGAGATTCTGAACATTTGACACACAACTGAAATGGCAATGATAGGGCAATTAATGATTAAAATCATTTATCACAAATTTGTGACCAGACACTTTTTACCATTATGTATTAATCATATGGGACTCCTGTCCACAAAAACTACAATTTCTCACATTTTCGGTAACTATAGGTGGTGATACTTGAGTAATAAGGCAAATTGGAATCATTTTCATGATATGATTTCCTTCAAACTCATCACAAAATAATCGATATCAACTCAATGAGCCCCTTTAAAATACATGAATCTAAACAGTGTTGCCTAGCTACTTGAAACATCATTGTGATTAACTAAATGAAAAAGGTTTATTAAGTTGGTTCATGAATTTCATCATTTTTGTCAGATCTGTTGAGTTTTACATCTTGACGGTCAAACTACTAGAGATTGTGAACATCTAATACACACCTGAAATGACAATGAGAGGATAATTAATATTTAAAATCATTTAATACAAATTTGTGACCAGACAAGGTATAAACCATATGCAACCCCTATTCAAATGCAACCAATGAGTGAAGCATATACTAACTTGATTGACAGGCCTTCAACTCCTCCCCTTACGACTAACATGTGATCGAGGCTTCAGTTGTAAATACATGATGAATTTTCCAAAGAGGCTCGTCTATCAAGGGTTTGGATCGCAAACTACAAGCTCTAAAGCCAATAAAAAAAATACAATTTTTCACGTTTTCCGTAACTATAGGAAGTGACAAATGGCTGATGAGGCTAATTGGAAGCATTATTATAAAAAAAAAGTTCCCTCAAATTCGTCACAAATATTCGACATTACCTCAATGAGCCATTTTAAGTCTGACGATATCTCGTGCGATTAAGTTTATTTTGACCCAGTTTCGTCCTACTGTTCCATAAGAGACATTCTGATCCTTTGAACTAAAAGGATGATGTAAGACTAAGGTAATTTTGACTAATTTATTTTAAGAGAGTATTATATTTTATGATGACTTCGAGGTACTTTCACCAGTGACTTCGAAAGACGATATCCACTAAGTTCGGAAATCGAGGGAATGGAACTAATATCATTAAATTATGATACATACCAGGAACCTAATGTGTTTGTCATAACTGGTATGTGTTATAAATGACATCCTTTGAACATGGAACAGGGAGTTGCTTGACAGTTAAGGAAACTTTGGAATCTAGTTTTCCGCTGATCTGGAGAAACGTTGGTCATCTTGCCTATTTTACCCGCAAT